>WAAG01072781.1:0-14355 GCA_013390105.1 Tichodroma muraria
CTCAGCAATAGCAAAATCATCTCTATGCTATCAACCCAGTTCTCAGCACAGATCCAAAACACAGTCCCGTACCAATTGTCACCCCAGCCAAAACCAGCACAGATCTAGAAGGTGGTCGTTACAGTAAATACATGTGTAAAATCATAAGTTGCAGATAGTAAATTATTTTAGAAGCTTTCCTGCCCCAGTGTGTTGAGTAATGAATACCCTGTGAGAAGAACTGTAAATACTGAGCATCCTGTGTTTTCATTCATCCTTCTGCTGTGCTTTAGCCAGTTGTGAAGGAGGGAGAAGAATTGGATGAGCAGCTTGAGCGAGACCGCCTCCGGAAGGTTTTGAAGCGAATGGGAAAGCTAAAGTGTACAAGGGAGGTAAGCTGCATTGTGCAAAGTGTGAGTTAAACAGCAGGGGATGCATAAACATAAAACACGAGAGCGCTGTTGACTATGCTCTGGTGCTGGCCAAAGCAAGATTTGTATCAAGATCCAAGCTATGCTTTTGAGACAGAGTAACATAGAATCATAGAATAGTTTGGGTTAAAAGAGACCTTTAATAGTCATTTCAATGCCAATTCTTTGTTGCAGATTTTGTCTGTCTGAATAGACTAAGGTTTTCTACCTGCCTGTCTCTGCTCTGTCAGGATAAGTGATAGTACTTTGGTCAGCAAACTGTGGATCCTGTTCATACTGGTCGTGTAATCCCTTTAAGAATGGTTTTCTTCCATGTATTTTTTCTTCTGTGTTGACAGGGCTGCACAGGCAGCTTCACCAGCATAATGGGATACCTGTATCATGTTAAAAAATGTGGAAAGGCTGCTTCTGAGCTGGAGAAAATGGCTATGAAGTGCCATCACTGTGGAAAAGCATACAGATCAAAGGCAGGACTTGTCTACCACCTCCGATCTAAGCACGGGCCGGTGAGTGCACCCTGCAGTGGTTATCAGGGGACTGTGATGGGACTTCAGCCACTCAGACTTGAGGCAGGTGTAGGCATTTGTCCACTACTTCGTTGAGTAATTACAGATCACAAATCTTTGCGTTTTTCCTGCCCCTGGATTATTTTGTTCTTGATAGTTTCCTTCTAGCAGCAGCTGTTGCTTGTCTGTGACTAGGATGAAGTTTTCAATAGTGAATCAGCATGGCAGCAGTAAATGACCTGACTTTTGCTCTATGAAGGAGTGATGCTAACATAACTCGTGAGATGCTCTCCTTTGCTCTTAAAAGGCTCCCCATTGGAGCAGAACAGTCATCTTGTGCGTGCGGGTTTTACGGTGAATGATGGAATACCTTTCAAGACTAGCAACTGCATGAAGCTCTCTGCTTGAGCCTCACTGCTGCGATCCCTGTGACCAGATCTAGGGGTCTGTCTGACTAGCGCGATGCTCTTCTGTTCTATGTCTGTGACAGTAAGCCATAGCTGCTGCAGCCTGTTTATAAGGGATTTGGCAAAACATTTATTCCCAGTATTTAGTGTAACTGAAATAGGAAGTAGTAAAAGAGGCTCATCTTTTTGGGCCTTCATTGCAGGTCACTTTCCTCCATGAGGAGAGAAGAACAGAGAACCTGAAAGAAATGAAACGGGAGCAAAACAGCACAGGCAGAGTTCAGAGGAGATCTGCAAAGGTGGCAATCTACTATCTCCATGAGCTGGCAGGAGAAGAGCTGGCCAAAGAGTGGCCCAAAAGAAAAGTTCTGCAGGACTTGATTCCAGATGACCGGAAGGTACAATGCTGTAAAAATGCTTTATAGGGTTCAAGTTCATACCTCCGCATCTGATGAGTCTTGCACTGGCTCCTACCCCATTTTTATGGCACATGGAAAGCAGTATGTTGCATGGGGATTGGTTTCTGCTCTGTCTCGTCTTGGATTACAGTATTGCTGCAGCAGCAATTGCTGTGGTGCAAGTGCTTTGTTCAGGCAAGCTGTAATGACTGTAAAGTCCTATTGCTGGAATTCTCAGTAGGCACAAGGAACATGCCAGTTACGGGCATGATGTTGCTCACTGGCGATCGGCTCAAGATCTCTCCTGCCATGCTGTAAGGCCCCCAGTCCCTCATACATGCTGTGGTATTTCACCGTGGCTTAGACTTCAGAGTTTCCAGTAGTCTTTTAGGCTGTGAGTGAAACCCAAGGCAAAACTATGCTTTATGATTTCAATGGGGTAGGTACATTTAGAGGAATTGTTGTAGTCAAGGCAATGGGAAGTTTCAGATTCTGTTATTGTGGGGGTTTTCCACATTCAGTTATGTTTCTAGAGAGTTGGTGAGACAGGAAAACATTGATTATTGGGAGTTTGCCTGTTAGAGTAGGAGAAGAGATAGCACTTCTGTCTCATCCTAGAAGAGGAAATTCTGCATAGCCAGCATTACTTTCAGCTCTTGATTCCATCTTTGTCTCAGCTGAAATACACTCGTCCTGGACTGCCCACATTTAGTCAAGATGTGCTGTGCAAATGGAAAACGGAGATAAAGATGTACCGAAGAGTCCACTGCCCGAATCAGGTAATCCTGAACTGTTTCTGAAGCCCCAGTGGGGAGAGATTTCAGGTCTGTATGAGTCAACAGCTTCCCACAAACCTGAAACTGGTCTCTCTGTGGGAGACAAATCCTGCTCCATCTCAATATGGTTTAGTGTAATCAAGACCCTGTTTAGTCTTGGGGATGTCTGGGGATGCTCCTTTTGTCCTCTGCATCAAAGTGCCCTGGGGGAGATCCTTTTGGGAATGTGTGTGAACCCTTGAGAGCCAATAACTTGGTGTCAGGCTGGAACAATTTACAAGAGTAAAGAGACTTTGTCTGGCACAGCACTTAAGTTCTCTTCATTGCACTAGACCAGCTTTAAGCCCTTTTCAACCTGGCCTTAAGCATTTCCAGGGATGAGGCAGCCACAGCTTCTCTGGGCGGCCTCTACCAGGGCCTCACCACTCTGACAGGGAAGAATTCCTTCCCAGTATCCCACCTAGCCCTGCCCTCTGGCAGTGGGAAGCCATTCCCCCTTGTCCTGTCCTTCCAGGTCCTTGTCCAAAGTCCCTCTTCAGCTCTCTTGGACTCTTTTAGGCACTAGAAAGCTTAGTTTCTAACAATGCCTTACAACCGCCAGACAGACGCAGTGAGAGCAAACAGCCCCAGTGGTGGTGGTGGACATCTGCATGCTGTCAGAGAGCCAAGGGTCGGTGGCAGCTGCCCTCTGGGTTTGGTGTATGGATGATGCCTTCCCCCTGCCCTACCCTACCCCACTCTTTCCACATTATTCAGGCTAGCATAATTTTCAAGTATCAGAATTGAATCATCATGTTCTATGTGGATCTCTCTCTCCAGAGAGCAGCTGTCCTGTGTCACCAACTAGTTATGTGTCACCTGTGTCACCAGCTAGTAACCCAGCAGCATGTCTTGCTCCTGCCTCCTGTTCTGGGTCCTGGGCTGACAGCTGAGCACAATGTGTTACCCCAAGACTGATGCCTGAAGGTCCCCATAGGACAGGGCTCTAAAGCTGCCCTTTAACTGAGACCAGGGATGTTGGATGCTGTACTCCTGTTCTGTGCCACTAGAGACATGAGCAGTGCAGGAGGGAGAAGTGTCTTGTACCCGCCCCATGTGCTCTGTTTGAAATTTTTCTGTGTTGCACTTCAGGCAGAAAGAAAACTATCATTTTAGTCAGGCTGTTGATAGAGCATGAGTGTAACTGTCGCAGGAGTCTCTTTATTATGTCCAAGTGTGCTCAGAAACTGGAAATATAAGTACTAAGCTTAATGAAAACAACTCTTCGATGGTCTTTTTACCAGAAGCTTTCTGGCTTTGGAGGATTGGTATCTGCTTCCCTCAACTTCTCTTTTGTGCTTTTGGGATTGCCCTCCAGACAGAATAATGCTGTATTGTCCAGGAAGAAGTGATTTCTTACTAGCATGTTGTTCATGTTTGTGGGTTTTTTTTACTGTTTCAGGGTTGTGAATCTGTGTATGGCAGTGTCTCAGGACTCAAGTCTCACCTGGGCACATGTACCTTGGTTAGTAGCCTTCCTCTTAATATCCCCACTGTCCCTGTTCCTCTGATAACCATTTGTTCAAACTCTTGTCCTGCCATCTGCTAATCTGAGATCCTCACACATTCATGTATTCATAGAACGGTTTGGGTTGGAGGGTATCTTAAAGATTATCTCATTCCAACCCCCAGTTTAGGTGCTCCCCTATGTGCTAAGGAGGTTGCCATTGCAAACAATACAGGAGGAAGCACCTTAATGGTATTCTTTTTAATGACACAACAGTTCTACCTGTAGAGTCACAGCTATAAGAGCAGCTTTTCCAGGTGCACTGCTGGCATAGATAGCACATACTATCTCAGAGAGTAGTGCTATGCTTTGCAGGCACAACTGCTCCCTTGTGTCAGTGCTCCTGTAGCTAAAGCTGTCTGGTATGGATGAGAGTTTCTAGTTTTTATTGATGGATTCTATCTGAGCAAGATTCAAATGAAATATATAGGTTTATCAACCTCCCGGTCTAGCAACTCTTGATGGAATTTCTTTTGTTTGTTTTGATGCCAGGGAGACTTTGTGGCTGGTAAATACAAGTGTCTTCTGTGTGAGAAGGAGTTCATTTCAGAGAGTGGAGTCAAGTATCACATCAACTCTGTGCACGCTGAGGTAAGGCAGGCAGAGTGGAACCTCAAGCCCCAGGCTCTTGGAGGTGGGGAGAGTGTCCCAAGAAGAAAATGCTGGATGTGTGCCATGTTTTACTTTTTCCTTGCTCACTGTTGGGAACAGGGCCCTTAAACTTAGCTGGTCTTAGGTGTTAGTCTGGGGAGCAAGTGTTGTGTTGTATCACATGCCTTGTCCCAAGCTGCTGCTGCTGCTCTGTGCAGCTCTGCAGCATTTCCTGTGCCTTAGTTAAATTTGCCATTTAACTAGGCAAATGTCAAATCAAATCTGAATCATCTGAGGCAGAGTGACACCTCAGGACACACATCAAAGAACAGAGCATTGTTAGGCAGTTGCCTTTCCAGAGCTTACGTTTCAGGGAAGCCTTGTCCCACAAGGCAGCTATATTGTAAGCCCTGATAGGCTTTATTTGGTATTTCCACCACCATCAGTACCAATCCGTTGCCTTCTAAACCTGCAGGACTGGTTTGATGTGAATACAACGACCACCAAAAGCTTTGAGAAGCTAATGAAAATTCGCCAAAGGGAAGAGCAGAGGAAGCAACGGAAGAAACGTCCTTTGACCAGGGGCAAAAAGAAGAGAGCTGGCACCCTGGCTGCCAAGAAGCTCCCCACTGTTGGAGTTGAAAAAATGAGGAGAAGTAAAAGAGGTTGTCCACAACGAGTGGACAACGAGAGCGCGAGCAGTGAGGAAGGGACACCCCAAGTTGCACAGAGAGCTGAAGTTCCAAAAACCAGCCGCAAGCGAGGCCGAAGTAAATCCCTAGAAGATGAGAAGGAATAATTCTAAAGCTTTTCAGTTACAAGCCCCACTTCGTCAGGCTCATAATCCACAGCACTAATATAAGCAACTGAATGTCTTTGGGACTGTGACTTAATTCTGCGTGTGACTTTGATTCTGAAACTTCTGCATCAGGTCAGTTGTGCAGAATACAAACTAAAGCTGTGGTGCAGAGCTTCTGCTGGTGTAGTTCCTTTGGACAGTGGCACTAACAGTGTACCCAGTGTGATTCCTGCTGTGGTTGCAGTCTCAATTTGGTCATACTAGTTGCTTGTTTAGTGATTTTCAGTACAGCAAGTGTCTGTTTTGTCATCTTCCTCTGATATGTGAGATCAGGGTTCTTTTTTACGGTTCTTCTCATAAGGGACTACTAGCACAATGTTTAGGTCTCTTCAAGGGGGAAATCCTTTCTTGCACAGAATGCACACAAACTAAACATGAAAACAGTGCTGTGCAGAATGCAAAGACTCCAGCTTGCCCTGTCACTCTCCTGTCTATTGTAAGCAAGGCTGCCACAAAAGAGACCTTCTCAATGTTTGCTGTATCCTGTTGCACAAGGCTCTATTTCATACACCAGTGTTTAGGCTCAGCCCCAGACAGCAACGTGTCTACTTGGAAGGGATGGAAGGTTCTTATTACCCTTGTCCAGGAACGCACTGTTCCCCTGGCATCTGTCTCCTGTAATGCTGGACATTAAAGATACACAGAAAGTCTTCCAGTGCTGCAAGGACTAAATGCTCTCAAGCCCTTCAGAGATTCACCAGCCTTTCAGAGCCCCCAGTAATTAATGTACTGAGATGGCTTTGGTGTGCCCTCTGAAGCCCACTTGTTTCATGCTCACCTGGGAAACATACTGCAAGACAGTGCATACCTACATGAGCAGCCTGCTAGTGCTGGGACCAGGTTCCATGAAGCTGCCTTGCCAACATGCAGTTCTTTTGTCATGCCAGTGCTCCCACAGTGTCCTTTTTCCCTGCTCAGCAGATACCACCTTCACTGTCTTACATAACCTGTTTTTTTTCAGTGTCACCTCTCTGTGCAAATGAGATGTATTAGCAGTGGGTTCCCTGTGTAGAAAAGGTTAAAAGAAGAGGGGTCATTATTTTAAGTCATGTGTTGACATTGTCTCTGGATCACAAGGAGTAATATCTTCCTGTGCTCCATAAATCACAGAATGTTAAGGGACTGGAATGGGCCTTAAAGATCACTTAGTCTCACCCCCTGCTGCCACGAGCAGGGACACATCGCACTAGACCAGGTTGCTCAAAGCCTTATCCAGCCTGGCTTTGAATACTACCAGTGTTGGGGCATCCACAGCCTCCCTAGGTAACCTGTTCCAGTGTCTAAATGCAGCAGGTGCCATAGAATCTAGCAGGAAGCAACAGCACAGGCCATCCTATTTTTCAAAGAAGAGGGTCTCCGGAATCTGTTATCCAAAAGACCCACTGTACCAGAAAATTGCAAAATTTGCAGCTGTCTGACAAAGTTGCTGGTGCTGAAATTCACAGGGAATCCATTACAGTGTCTGGGGAACAGGCAGGTTTGTACACGTGTGTTAGTACCAGCATGATCACATTGTTCTTGATGGTGGGGAATACTGTAGGGCCAAGGTAGTCTCAAGAACTGCCTTTGGAACCAGGTGCTGCTGTGTTTGCAAGTGCTGTGCTGAAAGCAGATGTGTGGACTGTGCAGGGTGTGTAAAGCCTGCAGTGAGATGGGCAAGATCTAAAGACAACAAAATAAAACGTCACCAGTGCAAGAATGTGGTTTCTTGTCTGTTTGGTGTGTGGTCCTTGGCACTGTCCCTCTTCACAGAGCACCCCCAGCCTGCCTGCAGGGCTCTCCTGCATGCTCTGCTGTGTTCAGTTGTCTTTGTGGTTTCTCTTTTGAACTCCACAGCGCTGTACTCGCAGCAAACATTCACTGTGTTCCCACTCCAGGAATTAAAGAAGGATTTTCATAGTGGTTTTCAGTCTAGAGTCCTGTTTCCTTCCTGTCATTTATGAGTTACTAACTAGACCTGCTCTCTAGACAGGGATGCTTTGTGACCACTTGGGTTTTGTAGTTACTTCAGTAACACACTCCTCCACATGTCGTGGCAGGTGGAAAAAAAGAATTCTCCAACAATCCATCCCTGTCCCTCAGCATTAAAGCAGCTTGTTTGTGGGATTGGCTCAAGCTGGTATGAGGTGGTGGCACTGCTGCCAGTCCACTGCTTGTGAGGAGAGAGATCTGTCCTGGAGCTGCTGCATCCTGCTGTAGTGGGGCTAAGGCAGCTGTGCTCCACTGCTCTGAGGGCAAGGAATTCAGCAGAGACTCTTCAGAGAGGCAGAATTGCCTCCTTTACCTGCTGTCCACACTGCTGGAGAAGCAGCCCCAGATACTGGTGGTTTCTGGGCTGCTAGTGCATGTGGCCAGGTTGTGTCCAATTTTGTTATCCCTAGGACCTTGTCCACCCGGCTGCTCTCCATCACATGGATTCCCCAGATTCTTCTGGCTGACATCCCTCTCCTCCAGCAAATTAATTGCACCAAGCAGCTTGAATGAAGATGCTACATAGCATGGGCAACAGGCCCTGGAGGAACGCTGTCCACTGCCCCAGCAACCTGGTCCTTGCTGTTACCAATTCTACTAGAGCAAGTACATATTTGGAAAGAGATCCAGTTTTGAAGGAATTGGAAGTGATAAAAGAGACCAGCTAGTCATTCAATACTTGTTGCAGTGATTCATTGTATTAAAAATGCTGTATCTTCTCATCAGAACTTGTTTTCATTTCAGCCTCTGTATCCCATACTGCTGAGTCCTGGTAACTGAAATAGCTTTATCAGAAATTTCTTCCTGCATATTTGTAGTCATAATTAACTCCATACATAATTTGCTGTATGAGCTAAAGAGGCTTGCTAGTCTCAGTCAAAAGAGGTTTTTCTCTCTTTTTTTTTTTCTTGTTGTGCATTGTTCTTTGCTGACATGTTATATATTGATTGGTGCGTTTTTCACTTTTTAAGTCCAGAGAGATGAACCAGGAACCAGCTGCAGTATTCTGTAACCGTCTGGTTTATGTAAGATACAATGATAACCTTGCTCTGCTCTCATCTGCCTCTTTTTGTCCTCAACTCCCTCACTGCACTGTTGATACTCACTTTTACCCTCTTAAGCACATTTTTCAGTTGTTCTACAAATGCCTCTGAGGACTCATTTCTTTTGTTTCTAGAAACTCAAAAAGGTTTAAGGCCAGACAGCACATGATGAACACATTCTGAAACAGTGTGGTGTATTTCACAGAACTACTCTAGCAGAGACCTTAGTAACTATGTTTTGTACAGTAGCTTTTCCAGAAAGCTTGGTTTTAATCTGAAGATTTTCTTTGCAATTGTTATATAATTTCATTAACATTCTTGATAAATATGTCAAATAGCTACAGACTCTGGGATTCTCTAGGACAAATCCTTATTTACAATTACTTAATATTAAGCATTTAATGTATTCCACCGATGCTTGTGTAACATGTGGGGCCAAGAAACAAGGCCTTAGAGGAATTTAGGATGTCAACAGCAACTTTTACCAGAACGGACTTGTCATTGATTAAAGAATAATATTTACAGAAGACTCTTCTCTGTGAAACCACATTGGCTGGGTCTTACTTATGATGCCCTTTAATGTCAATTGTTGGTGTGTCTGGGAGATTACAGACTAAGCTGTACTTAAACTCATCACGCAGCTTGTCTTAATTTTTGAGTTCTGGAACACTTGAGTTTTGCTTTGGGGGCTTGGAGGGTTTCTTTTTGGAGGAGAGAGAATATATTTTGGTTTGGGAGTTGTTAGTTTGTTTTGTTTTGTTTTTTCTTAATCCTCAAGGATTTCCCCATTATTCCAAGATTTGTTAAACGTCATTAATAATTCAGTAATTTTCATGAGATCACTTATCGTCCTTTTTCCTTGCGAGTTACGCAATGCAGTAGCTTTAGGTTTAAGCTCTTTTAATAATGCCAAACTGTCCAAAAAAATGGAGCTGTTCTGTTGAGAGGAAACTGTGACATGGGGTGCACTTCACACAGAGGCATCCACTGCAGTTTGTCATTCCTGCCTGCATGAAACAGTCTGGTGCTGAGTGTGGCACGTGAGAATGAAATCATTGCAGTCGTACACTTAGCTCTGTCGCTGTATCAGCTTGGGGTACATCCCAGTAGTTTATCATATCTCTGTTGGTAAGGACACCACACCTGTGCCAGGCAAGCTCTTCCACTGCTTCGCTTTCCTTGGAGTGACATTACCTGTAAATGAAATGTTTCCCTGTGCCGCTGCAGGTATTTGGGAGCGGAGCCATGGCCTGGGCCCAGCTTCTGGAGCAGCCTGGTCCTGGGTGCTTGCTGGGTGACCTTCATGGCAAGTGGAGGGTTAATGTCATCCTGAGATGCTGTGTGACTGATGCTGGTAATGAAACCAGCAGTAAGCATGACATTATTTCTTGAAGTATTGCTTAACTCTGAAAGCTGCCTTCAAAATTAAGTAGGTCAATCTTATTGTTAAAATATAGTGGAATGAGAGTGAGATTGGAGGGGGCGGTGGTTATATTGGACAGCTCTGCTGAGACATTAATTAGCACTGTGTCCTCTTTTATGCATGCTGTATCAGGTCCAAAAACCCATCTGAATTACGCTCAAAGGTCTTCTAAATCAGAGGCTTTTGTTTTCAAAAAGTGCAGTTTCATTTCAGAAGCCTCTGTCTTTCTTTGGAAGAAGGTAACAAAAGCCACGTAGTTATTCAAACATAGCCTGCACTGAACCATAGGATGACCATAACCAGATACATGGTCCCAGTGGCTGCCTGGAGAGACAGCCAAATTATAGGTTAGGAAAATCACAGCCAGTGCTGTCAGCTTTTTTTCCAGTTCTTCCTCATGGCCAAAGAGGCTCTTGGCCCTCTGTGCCACTGCAGCATGGGCTGGTCCCTCATTTGCCCTTGGCTGGCCCTGCTGCCACTGGGCCACAGCCCATGCACTGCCACAGGGCCAGGCCAGGACGGGTGGTTCCTGCGGTGCCATTTTCATGGACAGCTCCTTCACCTCATGGGAACCAGAGACCAGCCCATGCAGCAATAAGGGTTACAGGAAGGCGGAGGGCTCCTGTGCAGAGGAAGGATGTGAATGGGAGACAGACTTCATCTGATTGAAGTATTTGGTAAAGAGGTAAACAGCAAAAGAAGACTTTTCCACACAGAGAATCATGGAATGCTTTGGGTTGCAAGGGACCTTTAAATGTCAACTAGGCCAAGGCCCTGCCATGACCAAAATTGTCTTCTACTCGATCGGGTTGCTCAGTACCCCATCCAATCTGATCTTGGGTGTTTCCAAGGACAGGACGCTCACCACCTCTCCGGGCAGCCTGTGTGTGTGTCTGGCCACACTCATTGTGAAAAACTTCTTTTACATCTAATCTAAATTGACTCTCCTTCAGTTTAAACCATCGTTCTCCTTGTTCTATTGCACCAGGCCCTACCGAATAGTTCCCATTGTTCTTGTAGGCTTCTTTTAGATACTGGAGGGGCTCTGAGCTCTCCCTGGATCCCTCTCCAGATTGAACACCACCAGCTGCACCAGCCTGTCTCCAGAGCAGAGGGGCTCCAGCCCTCAGAGCATCTTCGTGGCCTCCTCTGGTCTCCCCCCAGCAGCTCCATGTACTGCCCATGCTGAGAACCTCAGAGCTGAATATATTCAATTAGATTTTGCTGCAGCTGCAATTGGAATTTCCAAAAAAAAAAATTGACAAGGCCCTGGAACTCTTTAAAAAGCAAGACTGCCATGCATTAAAAAGGATGGTTTTCTTGTTGAGGGCTAGAGGAAGTATTTGGAGGAGACATATGGCATTTTCAGGGGAGTGAGGCCACTGGGGGAATCCTGCAGGGATGCACATTAACACTGGACTATTCAAAATGTTTCCCTCATGATACAGGAAGTAAAGGGGCAGGAACTAAGGTCAGGTTTGAGGATTATATGGAGCAGTAAAAATTAAAAGGTAAGCACAAAGTGCTAAAGCATCTTAGAATACTGAGTGGCTGGGAGATGAAATGGCAGATTAAATTTAGTATTATAAAATGAAAGGGCCCCAGTAACATATATGTATATATATATATATAGCCCTTGCAGCCACTCAAAGATGCTTTGCATTGGTCTTCAAAAAGGGATATCCTGAAAGCCTACAGGATTACTTCATAACTTCTTACTGCTGAACTCTTTCCTCATCAAAACATCTTGCCATGCTACATCAAATACCATCTTTCAAGACAGACTCCAGCCTGGCCCTGGCCCCTGCCTCAGAGCTGCTGCTGTGCAGATTACAGGCAAGGCGGGGAGGACACTTCCAGCCTACTTGCACTGGCTCCAGGTGCTGCATCAGCACCTGCCTGCCATAGGGACAGGTCACATCCCTGACACAAGTGGCTTGCTCAGAGGTCTGAGGCTGACCTGCAGTATCTCCGTCCAGATGGGGTAGCTGGGTCCATGCCACCCAAAAAAAGTCTGGTCTCTCATGTCCCTGGCCACCTCTCATCACCAGCCACTTTGATGCAAGGACTGCCGCAGAACAGCCCCTGAGCGGCAGAGGCAGGTTCCGTGGCACCGCACCACTGCCAGGCCCGGTGCACACTCATGGCTCTCCATCACACCACTGCCCAGTCAGTGCCTTGTCTCATGTCCCACGTCCCTGATAGCTCCCTGTCCTATGCCAGGGAGATACAGGCCTCACACAGCTTTCCCCTCCTTCCCACGCCACCTTGGCTCTGCACTTGGCCTCGTGGAGCACTGCCAGCAGTGCAGGTGGGCTCAGCACTGCACTGAGCAGAGACGTGGCAGAGCCAGGCTGGCTGGCAAGCACCTACTCTCCCCTTTCTCCAGGAATTTCATCTCTGCTCCCAAATTATGGGAACAACTGCACAGTCTGCGCAAGCAAACACAAGGAGCAGATCCCAGTGCCAGTGAGGCAGCTAGCAAATTACTTTGGCCCTGTCAGAAGCAATGCCAGGGAGAGGGTGTCAGGAGAATGGCAGCAAGACAGCCCTTGAGGTGGAGGAGTGGCTGGAAACTAAATCAACATTCCAGAGTCTCACAGTGAGAGGACAATCAGCCCTGCTCTCCGTGTAGGCCAAGCCAACATGGACTGAAGTCCTACCCCAGACGTGGAGCAGGCCATTCCAGTCTCTGCAGCAGCCATGTATATGCTTGGCAGCTGTCAGGCATCCAAAGAGAAGCTGTCAGCACGTCTTTCTCAGTTTCATAGTTTCTAGGCTAAACAACTCAGGCTAATTTAGGCTTTCACCATAAGCTCCATGCCCAAAACTCCCTCTTAAGGGAATTGTATTGTGTTTGCATGGCAGGGTTTTGGTAGAGGGGGGGTTACAGGTTTCTGTGAGAAGCTTCTAGAAGCTTCCCCCATGTCCAGCAGAGCCAAAGCCAGCTGCCCCCCAGACAGACATATCGTTGGCCAAGGCAGAGCCCATCAGCGATGGTGGCAGTGCCTCTGGGATTTAAGAAGGGAAAAAACTGTGCACAGCATCAGATAGAGAGAGTGAGGGTGTATGAGAGCAACAGCCCTGCAGTCCCCCAGGCCAATGCAGAAAGAAGGAGGGGAGGTGCACCAAGTACTGGAGCAGGGATTCTTTTGCAGCCTGCAGGGCCCAGGGGTAGCAGGGATCCACCTACAGCCTGTGGAGGAGCACATGTGAGAGCAGAGGATGAGTGTGAGGACCCTCCCTCTGAGAAGGAAGTAGTGGCAGAGACATACTGTGATGAATTGATCCCATTCCCTGTCTCACTGCAGTGCTCAGAGGGAGGAGGGAGAAAACTGGGGAATGAAGATAAGCTGGGGAAGAAAGAAGGGGTGATGAGAAGATGGTTTTACAATTTGGTTTTATTTCTCATTATCCTACTTTGATTTGATTGGTAATAAATGAAACTAATTTCCCAAAATTGAGCCTGTTTTGCCCATGACAGTAACTGGTGAGTGAGCTCTCCCTGTCCTTATCCCAATCCATGAGTGTTTCATTATACTTTCTCTTCCCTGCCCAGTTGAAGGCGAGAACAATGGGGCAACTTTGATGGGCATCTGGTATCCAGCCAGGGTCATCCCAGTGAGTTTTCCAGCCAGTCCCAGGTGAGTTTTGTCCCTCCCTATAGCCCAAGCCCCTAACTGGATACTGAATTCAAAAGAGAAGCCCGTACTGACAGGCAGAAGGTCGGGGATCAGAGCCAGAGCAGGTTTCTGGCAGGCTGCATGTCCATTACAGAGGCCATGGCACCCCCTTTTTGTATGGCAGCTGGGCACTACAGAGCAGCGTCTGCCTTGGGGTGCAGTGTTTGCCCAGTGCTCCCATTCTCTTGATGAAGAGGGTTAAGCTTTCCTGCCTCACGTTCAGTGCTTTGTGCTTTTATCTGAGCAATAAAAAATAAACATCTTTCCCAGAGGTGGGCTTTGATAGAGCTGCTCATCAACTTTCATCAGTCGTGTGTTCAGTGACCATGACTGTCGTGGTTTCATTGTGAACCAGACAGAAAAAAAAACTATCAATTTGGGTTGCCAAAAGAAAAGGAATTTTGTAATCAAGAGCAAAGCAGGTTTAAACTTGAAAAGAACAGACTTTTATTAACTAATACAAAAAGGAAAGAAGGAGAAGAAAAAAAAACAACTAACAAACTCTTAGAATTAGAATGAAACCTTTCAAACATTCTTCCTCTATTACCAAAATTTCTCTCACTCTCATTAACAACATACAGAAATTACATTTAGAAACTTTCAGTCAGTTTTTCAATTCTAGAATAGTCTTTCTTCAATTCTTCTAGAGATTGGAGCATCTTTTACTCGCTATGGAACTAAAAACTGAAACAAAACAAGACAAAACAAACTTTTCATGATAACAGCCGCCCGGAAAACATTT
>WAAG01072781.1:14803-49958 GCA_013390105.1 Tichodroma muraria
GAAAATTCTCTCACCGACCATGCTCAGGAGAAGAAAACTTGAATTCCATCAGCCAGATATCAGCAACGAAGCTCACAGTTTGGCTCTGCGGTCTTTTTTTCCTTTTTCCCGGTCAGCCTGACTTGCTTCCCCCTCCCCCCCCAGGCCCGACGGCCACGTGGGGAGAGGGGGAGCAGAGAATGTTCGGCAGGAGCTCTTACCTGAGCCTTTGCTGGAAACCCAAGAGAGAGCTGATTCCCGGGTTTGCATTTAAAAAAGGTGTATCGTAAAAGGCGTACCCACGCTTTCATTGGTTTTATCAAATGTCAGTAATACACATTGGCCAATCACGGCCAAACTACTACAATGACAGTGACGAATACCTGTGCTGTTGATAGACCTGTCAGATCACTTTTCAGCTTTACCAGGGTCTTGGCTTTGGTAGCTTCATGGGGTGTAAACGATCTGGGAAAGGGCTGAGTTGTAACACTATTATGGGTATATTGTCACACAGGAAACCCACATCTCAAACACCATATGCTGTCTAGTTGTCCCATATTAAAAGGGTAAAAAGAAATGATCAGCTGTGAAAGATGACCAGGGTCTGCTGTGTTGCAGATGGTGTAGTGCAGATAGATAGCAAACTGTTATTATGTGTTTCTTACAATAGAAGCAAGGCAGCACCAGAAGAAGTAATTTGGCATCTGGTCTAAATGCAACAGAATAAATTACTTTTCACAATGCACATAATTACACAGCAAAACTCTTGACTTCACAATACCCTGTGATAACAGAATGTATAAATGTCTGTTCTTGGGCAGCACTGAATTCCCCAAATCCACTTATGCAGCAGATGGTGAGAAGATGCCATCACAAAATAAATAAACACAAAATGAGGATCATGAGTTATTAATGATTAGTGCGTATTAATGATTAGCAGATTGACTTTCCGCATTTAATACAGTTCATGAAGTGTTGATAAAGTGCTGATATCTATCATAGACTGGTGACAGGTCAGAGCCTATTCCTTGGCTGAGGACAGCAGGGGACTTCCCTGTGGCAGCTTTATAGAAAATGTCTGTGGTTTGCTGTACCTTTGCCCTCCATTAATATTATCACAGGGAGTCAGTGTGTTCATTCCCACTTCTGTGGGAGAGAAATGGAGGATACAGCAGCCAACACACAGACATGACAAAGTGGATGGTAATGAACCCTCACAACTTTGGACATTTCCTTTCAGTGGACATGGAGACAGCTAATGTGAAGCAGCAGCCAGGAAGCCCTGGAGAGAGGACATGGTGGCTGGCAGGAGCTGGCAGGGAGACAGGGTCTGGGGGTGCAGGGGCAGGCCTGGCATTCACACCCTGCCCAGCCCTCTCCTAGGCCAGACGCCAGCAACTGTTTGAAGGGCAATGCTCACCAGGAAAAGCCATCTGAGTCACAGCTGCAGTTGCCAGCTGCTTCCATAGGCACAGCTAGGTCATTGTTGGCATGGAGAGCTCTGAAGCGGGAAAAGGGAGCAGCGGGAATATGGGGGAAACAATTGCATGAGTGTTGTGAACCGGGAGGGGAACAGTCACAGAGGTCCAGGACCCCCAGGCCAGGACCCTGCTATTGCAGGTCATGTCGTGCCTTCATAAATCTGTGAATGCTCACCTCACACTAGTTTGCAGCTAACTAAAGCTTTGATTAGGGACACAAAATCCATTAATCCTTTGTGGGTTTCATTTCATCAATAACATTTATACACTACAAAGTATGGGGCAGATTCCGCACAGGCATATCATCAATCCGAGCCTTTCCCAGTTGCAGAAGTCAATTCCTGATGTGCTGGGAGTCCTTGCTGGTGTATTCTTCGGATGGGCAGAGGAAAATGACAGGAGGGTGATGTGATGCAGGTACAGGAGGCTCCTGCATCATAAGCAGGACATTCTCTTGCTGCCAGCACCTCTCTTATTTGCTAGGGGCAAGCTGGGACTTTGGAGCCTGCAGGCCAGGCTGTAGAGGTGAGGTCAGGATCTTGAGGCTGCTGCTAGATTTCCCCACTGGATTCTAAGTACAAGGCACTGCAAGGCATATAATACAATTTAGATGCATTAGTTCCTGATTTGTGATTGTAAATTGAATTTTGCCTGGCCAAAATCCCAAACACTCAAATGATAATTAAATGTGTGTGGAGAGTTTGCACTCTCAGTATTTATTATTTATAGACTGAACCCATAAATGCAAATGTGCTCCTGAAGCACACCATGCACCCTGTGCACAGTCCCTGAATTCCCAGGACTGTCCTAAGTGGCACAGCATGTCCTTTCCCATGTCCGGCACTGATCTGGAAGGTGTATGAAGCTGGGGAATGCCAGCCAGCCAACAGTGATGCCTAGGGTGATCAGACACAAAATTCCCCAATCACAGCATAATTCTCACCCTGCACAAGCAATAGGACTGCACCCTGGAGCACAGGGAAAGGACACAGAGCCTGAACCACTTTTAAGTAGTTTGGGGGAAGGATGCAGAATAAACTGTCCCACAGTGCTAATGGCCACCTGTTTCCGCTATCAAAAAAATGGCATTACTCACTGATACCTAGCACTGAGTTTTTCAAATAACATGTCTGAGCACTCCTGTGCAGGCCAGAGCAGTGCTGGGCAAGCCAGGGATCCTTGCCTGGTGGCAAAGACAGGCTATGGAGCAGTCAACATTAACACCAACAGCTAGTTCTGCAATAACCAAGTGGTTCTCACAGTGACCACGTGAGAATGGACCTTGCAGAGAAGACATAACTGGCAACCTGTTCCTGTAAAACCGCTTGCACAGTTTTATAGTTTCCAGCTCTACCCTTGGCTTTCCTGAAGTTCCTTCCCCATAATGCAGATAGAAGGAGAAGGAGATTTGAAACAGGACTCTGCTGGGAAAGCAGTATCAGGCTCACCCTCCTCTTCACCACTGAGGACTGCAGTAGCAATGAAGCTCAGCACAGGAAAGAGGCAGTCCTGATCTGCCAAGAGCATCTGAAAAGCAGCATTGAACAGCCCAGATGGGACCATTCTGATCACTTCACCTGCCATGCAGCTGCAGAGTTAACATAAATTCTGACAAGCTTCAATTTTCACTTAGCTGGAACTTCCCTTTTGCACACAGGCACTGTAGATTAAATCCTTTGCATGGCAACGTGACTGCCCTGGTCTTCCACAGCCCTCCCCAAAGCACAGACCAATTCTCCTATAACTAGGAAAGGCCTTTTGAAGTGACCAAGTAAAGACTTTTAGGGGCCCAAGGACATTGAACTATGGATGTCTGTGCACACGTCTGCACATGTGCACACACTGATGTACTTTAGCAGCCCCTTGGAACCATAGATTCCGTCTTGGCTTGACTCCCCCTTTCAGTCTGCCTTGCTCACAGAAAGTAGTAGGTTACTGCTGTAAGGTTATGAAGAATGACTTGGGTTCATTTTCTTATTTCTCTACTGCTTCATTAGGCACACCCGGTGCTGCCTTTCCTGGGGATGGGGCAGCCCCCATGCCTGTGTTTCTTCAGGCACGCAGGGAGGAGCACCCTGGAGGGTCAGAGCACCCCCAGGTGCAGAGGAGCTGTGGGACTATGCTGCGGGCACCAGCCCGAATGTCGGCGTCTGTTGGTGACCAACAGTCGTGACACCAGCGCTGCTCGCTGTAATAGGCGTTACCGTGGGCCCACGGGCCAGGACACGAGCCTGCGTGTGGAGCCTCCCGTGCTGGGGAGAGGGGCGCTG
Organism: Tichodroma muraria; assembly: GCA_013390105.1. Taxonomy (NCBI): domain Eukaryota; kingdom Metazoa; phylum Chordata; class Aves; order Passeriformes; family Sittidae; genus Tichodroma; species Tichodroma muraria. Next base: position 18,534 of record WAAG01072781.1, read on the forward strand.
GAGAGGGGGAGACCACCGGGGGTGCGGCCAGGGGAGAGCGGACGCTCGGGTCGCAGGGGGTGCAGCCTGCGGCGCGGCGCTGGGGGTTACTGGAGAGCGATATCGGGAGCGGCGCTGGTGGTTCCGGGGCTCCGGTAACGGAGGCGGGCGGCGGGGGCGGTGCTGGCCGCNGCCGGTGCCAGGGCCGCCGCCCGGCCGGGCCGCAGCCCCCACCGCCATGGCCCGAGTCTCGGCGATGATCAGCCCGGTCCTGGTGCTCTTCGGCTGCGACCTGTGTTTCGTGCGAGCCAGTAAGTGCGGCCGGGCCGGGAGGGCACCGGGGCTGCGCGGGGTCACCCTGCCGGGCGGGGACACCCTGCCAGGCGCCCGTCCCTGCTGCGGGCTGCGGTCCTCGCCAGATACCCCCGCCGGTCTCACGGCATCCCCGGCGTGGCCTTTGCCGCGATCCCCGAGGATTCCTCGGGCATCCTCGAGGCGCCGCGGCCTCCGAGTCCCCTGTGCCTTCGGCCGTGTCGCGTCCTCTTCCCGGGGCACGGCTGCTGCCGCGCTGCCCTTCCCGGGGGCTGCCAAGGGCTCCCGCCGCGGGCAGGGCGCGGTAGGAGCGGGCGCTCTGCGGAGCGCGGCCCCCGCGTCCCGTCCTGGCCCGAGGGAGCTCCTGCCCCCGGCAGTGACCCTCGGGGCGGCGGCGGGCAGGGGCCGGCCGGGTGACAGGGATCCTGTCCCTTCCTGCCCGTGTTCGCTGGAACATCGAGCTCAGTGCACCCAAGGCACCGCTGTCCTTGTGTCCTTTGACTCGCCGGGATGGCCCGCTGTCAGCAGCCGCTTCCTGCTGTTTGTCCCTCGACAGGTCACTGAGACACCAAATCGAATTGAGAGTACCAGACGTGTTCTGCTACATTTTGCCGTGTTGCAAAACACGTACAGAGGGATTCAGGAAGATATGCAGTCAGAGGTGTTAAAAAGGGGCCACTTATTTTTAGATGTGCGGTCTGGTGCTTTACTCCCTGCTGCTGCAGTAAGCTGGGCAAACATCTGGGTGCCCTTGAGCAGCGGCCCCAAGGGCATGGGCCAGGGGGCAGGGGTGGCGCAGTCTCCGGATCACAGCAGGTACTGGTGGAGCCATGCCCCATCCCTCATGTGCATCCCTACAGCACCACATGTGCCGACATCCCTCGTGAAGGGTGTCTGCCTTGCGCCTTTGCTGACCCATGGAGCCAGGATGCATGGCATACCTGGTCCCATGTCCAGCCGCGCATCAGCCATCCCTCCCACTGGCCACCGCCCATCCCTCCTACTGTTCACTGGTCATTCCCCCCCCCGGCCTCTGGTCATCCCTTCAACTGCCCACTTGCCATCCATCCCTCCCAGTGTCCAGCCACAGGCTGCAGCACTGCTAGCTCCTGTACACAGCCCAGCTCTTCCCACCTCTTAATCACGCCCAAAAGGAGCACACTGCTGTACAGACAGGACAAAACCTGTGCCAGGCCTTAAGTAAGTGACTGTGCTTTCTGTGGGGGTGCCCCTTTTGTAATATGGCTTTAATAAAAAGTGAAGCTGGATCATTTATAGGTGATGTAGAATCATTAGCAGTTAATGCATTGAGCTAAGCAGTGGCGCACTTTTCTCAGAGAGCCCAGCAGCATCTTGACTTTATAGCTAGAATGTATTGGCTTCAGAGAGCATGCTTTTTGGAGCCCTTGCATTAATAGACCTTTATGGCACCAGCTCTGGCACAAAACTGCTCAGATCTCAGCTGCAGAGCAGGCTAGATTAGATGCAATGTGGGGATTATACACAAACCTTTGTCCTTTGGAGGTCTTGTAACAACTTTGAGGTCTCATCTTGAATTTCATAGAATCCTGGAATGGTGTGGTTTGGAAGTGTCGTTAAAGCCCCTCTCATTCCATCTCCTTGGTATGGGCAATGACACCTGTCCCAGGTTGCTCCAAGCCCTGTCCAACCTGGCCGTGAGCACTTCCAGGGATGGGGCAGCCACAGCTGCTCTGGGTACCCTGTGCCAGGACCTCACCATCCTCACAGGGAACAATTTATTTCCAATATCCCATCTAACCCTGGCCTCTGTCAGTGAAAAACCATCCCCTTCTTGTCCTGTCACTTTGTCCAAAGTCCCTCCCCAGCCCTTTTGGAGACCATTTAGGCACTGGAAAGGGTTCCAATATCTTACCAGAGCATTCTTTCCAGAGTGAAAAACCTCAGCTCTCCCAGCCTGTCTCCAGAGCAGAGGGGATTTGGATTAAACATTGCTCTGTGGATCTAGGGTGAACTTCTCAGGTTTTGGCTTCTGAGGCGCCTTGTCTTGTCTCTTCCTGACAGGTGTGCAAATCCCGTGTGCTTAGAAATGTATTTTCTGCGGTTCATTCAGCATCAAATTGATCAAGGAACACTGGTTCTTCCAATGCAGAACTGTAGCCTCAGGTAGCACCAGGTCTCCTGTCACACGAGTTCAGGGCTGCTGGCCTGGAGCGTGCACCAAGTGTGCTTAGGATGCATGAGGTGTGGTGCACTGAGAAGCCACATGCAGTGTGGCTCCGCTATGCCCCCATGTCCTCTCACCCTTCTACTGCTGGTGAGCGATTGTCCCTGCTCAGGGCCTGTGCAAGCTCTGGCTAAATACAGCTGGAACACTTGTCAGACCTGTGTGGACTCAGCAGCATGGCTTGTGAATTGGTGCAGTGCCTTTGTTCTCAAATCATCAAGTGATTCAGTCCCAGGGCAGTGTCTCAGCATCCCCAGCCTGAAAACCTCAGCTGGGACAGTGGGACAGGCTGGGCACCTGCAGAAGTCTAGAAGATTCTTGAGCAGAGCTGGACAGCTGCTACAAACTCCATCCACAAACTTCTGTGTTGCAGAGATGCCAGACCCTGTCTTTCATTTCCTCATGTACACTTAAAGGTTGATAGTCAGACTTCCCCCATCGCGCATATTCAGGACTTCTGAAATTCTGTTAGATGTAAGAAAACCCACCTAATTCATTACTGTGGATGTATCCTGTGAAGCACCATGTCCTGTTCTTGTCCCAAGGCCGGCTGGCAGGGTCTGATCATATCCATGGTATTAAACTTGTGAGTTCCAAAGGGGGAGGCACGTCAGTGCTGCCTGAGGAATGGTTTTCTGGCTTGTCCTAACTTCCAAGCCGTGCTCAAGAGTGGTTTGGGCATATATTGGCTGGTGCAGACCAAATCAGATCTTGGACCAATCTCCACCACTGGATTCTGGGGCTGTTATGACCCCATTATGTCTGCTAGCACAAATCTAGCTAGCTACCTAACTAGTGGTAACCTAGGACAACTGTTCTTATGCTTGAAGACAAGCAGAAACATGCAGCCCCCCATACACCCACACCTTGAAATGCCTGTGTCTGGGACAGCACAAGGGAGCAGTTGTTTGCTGGCTGACAGTGCTGCCTGAGCTTGGCTGTTAGCTGAGCAGCTGACCTGATGCCAGCTGTGGCTAGGGAGGAAAACCAGACAAGGATGGAAAATGGCCCAGTGGAATAGAACCTGGGGGTGCTGGTTGACAGCGGTTAAACATGGCCTGGCCAAGAAAGCTAAGAGCATCCTGGCTTGTGGCAGCAATAGCATGGCAGCAGGACCAGTGCAGTGATTTTTCCTCCTGTGCTAGACACTGCTGAGGCACCTCAAATCCTGGCTGCTCACATCAAGAAAGATATTGAGGGGCTGGAGCATATCCAGAGAGGGGAACAGAGCTGGGGAAGGGACTGAAGCACAAGTCTGGTGGGTGGCTGAGGGACCTGGAGGAACTCAGACTGGATAGAAGGAGGCTCACGGGGAACCTTCTCACTCTCTGCAACTCCTTAGGCAGTATGGTGGAGCCAGGTGGAGGTCAGGTTCTGCTTCTAGGGAACAAGTGACAGGACTAAGGGAAATGGCCTCAAGTTGTGCCAGTGGAGGTTCAGGTTGGGTATTAGGAACAATTTATTCACTGAAGGAGTGGGTAAGCATTGGACAGGATGCCCAGGACAGTGGTGGATTCACCATCCCTGGAAGTGTTCAAGAAATGACTGGACGTGACACTTTGCAATATGGTTTAGAGGGCATGGGGTTATTCGGTCAAAGTTGGAGTTGATGATCTTGGAGGTTTTTTCCTACCACAATGATTCTATAATTTAATCTACAGGAAGCTCAGCTCCTGTGCTGACATACACCCCAGGCAATGGACAAGGCTGGGTCTGCAGCTTTGTTCAGCCTGTTTTGGTGCTGGCTTGTTGGTGAGCAGGGTGTGCCTGTAGACAAGGCTTAGGGACTCCCTCCCTCTTATAGGTTAGTAATGAACAAGATCCCCACAGGCAAAGTTCTACAGAGACACACTCTTTGTGGGATAAAGAATGTTTGAGTGTATCTTTAATCCTTTCTAGTTCCCCAGACTCCTTTTCTGGAAGAGAGAAACAAAACCCTGTGGTGTCCTTGTCTCTAGGGACCCTCTCTCCTGGTGGTGTGTCAAACTTCTGGAGACACACTCAGTCCCAGGGTCTCTCTTAGGACATGTTTTCTGGGCTCTTCTCTCTGTTTTAATTGTCCTTGGCAGACCACAACCCTGAATTTCTCATATTAGGAACCACAGCCTTCCTCTGGTTTGATTTGGAGCTGGGTATATTCAGATGTGAATGAATGCACTTAAACAGCTGGCCTGCAAAAATTGCCTTTTTTTGCAGTCAGTCTAACTGGGGTTGTTGTTGGCGTCACGGCTGTTCTTTCTCATGTTCTCAGGTGCCCCCTGGAACTCTTTCTCTATATAAATCACAGCACTGACCCTGTAGCCTTAGCTGCTACACAGGCAGCTTGTACAAGAGCACTGACTTACATGTGGGGAGTAAGAACACATGAACAGCAGCTTCAGTGTCTTTCATGTGCTCCTGTGTCTAATTTCCAGACAAAATTTGGCTTTGTGTGCAGGACTGTGTGGGATCCTGTTGTGCTCTTAGTGCTGTGAAATCTCGAAGTGGCAATGGTGCAGACCATGGTTATTCAGGTTGGCTTTCCATAGAACAGCAACGGCCAAGCATTGCTGCCAGCTTTGCAGCCAATGGCACTGCACCACTGGTGATGCCTAAGATTTTTAGCTTTTTATATTTTTCATATATTTGTGGCTACGTTGATCATTAATGCATGGTTGTAGCTTCTAGTACTTTTCCTGTCTTTCTTCCCTATATTTAGGAACAATAAGCTAACCTTATAAGCACATTCCTAAAAATATTGTTTAGTCTTATTCAAGGAAGAGAACCAGCTACAGCTACAAGGACGTTCTGTTTTCCAACCAGAATCTGGACCAGGCGTAACAAAAGTAGGGCAAGAGAAACTTCTGGACCACTTCCAGTGGGGCAGGACCCCAGGAATTATTACCTAACCAACTAACCTTTTAATTGGACAGCATATGATAAGTATACTAATCGACTACATAAAAATTGTAGCATTACTACACCATGTAGAATTTTCACCATATTGTGTACCTGAAAGCCTTCAACAAAAGGTTTGCGTATATATTCACTCTTAATGTTGTCAGGAAGATCTGTTTTTCAGGTGTTCCTGGGACAGCCAGCTCTGCCTTTGGCATTGGCCTTTCCCCATGCCCTGGAGCAAGGAGTAATTCCAGGCAGAGGAGATGGCCAGATTTAATCGTAGAGTGTGTTTATTCCAAGGTGCCCCATTTTTCCGTCACAATCATTGCTGTCTGGGCTGCTTCCTACACAGTTCTGGGTGGTGTGCCCAGCATTTGTGGCATGCCCATCCATGGGGCAACCTCAGAGCTCTGCACCTGCTCATTCCTCATACACAGAGTGGGCAGATGCCTGCCAGCCCAGGAAGCACCGTGCTACACATGTGTTGCTGCTGGCAGGGCTCAGGCTTCTCCATCTGCTGTGCCACTCATCTCCTGGGGATGGGTTCACCAGGGAAGGTGCTCCCTGTAGCCCTCACCAACAGGCTGCCATTGGCAGATGTTTGAGAGGCCCCATGGTGATGTGCAGGGCTGAGTGCCTGTTCTGAAACATCTTCTTTTGCCTCTTTCCTGTGCCTTGCCGTGGTCCATGCCCGGCTCACCCAGACAGGCCACCATCCCCTGTCAACGTGACTGTGACACAGCTGAAGGCAAACTCTGCCACAGTCTCCTGGGACGTACCAGAAGGTGACGTGGTCATCGGCTATGCCATTCTACAGCAGGTATCCAGGACCTGTCCACAGGGGACTGGGGACACTGATTGCCAGCATGCTCCTATGTCGGTCCTTTTGCCCCTGTCTGGGGCTCCTCTGGCATCTGCCTGAGGACATCTCTGCTGCTGAGCAGCCCTTGCCAGGGTGCCCCATCTGAGCCATCCATCCTGGTGGGAGGCAGAAGACTGTGGGCTGCATTGGGGGTAGTCCCTCCAATGGCTTCCCTGGGATTTCTCTAGGTAAGGATGGTGCTTCAGCTATGACAACCCTTCTTTGCTTGCCTTGCTCCACCTGTGCAGCCCTGGGTGGTGGTGGCTTCTCCAGGAGGCACGTGGCTCTCAGGCCATGCAGGCATGCTGGATAGGCAGTGCTGGCCAGTCTGGCCCACCCTGGGGTGGATGGCTGCCTGGGAAGGGAGGACTGAGGGCATAGCCCTGCAGCTGGGGGCTTGTGCCTGGTGCAGCTGGAAGCAGCCTCCCGGGGGTGACAGCTCTTCCCTCTGGCAGAGGCAGGACGGGCAGATGCAGCGCTTCATCCGTGAGGTGAACACCACCAACCGTGCCTGTGTGCTGTGGGACCTGGCAGAGGATGCTGACTACATCATCCAGGTGCAGAGCATTGGCCTGTATGGGGAGAGCCAGGCTAGCAAGCGTGTCCACTTCCGCACCCTGAAGGAGACTGACCGCCTGCCTTCCAACAGCTCCAACCAAGGTGAGGCACCTCCTTCCAGCTCGCCCAGGGGCACCTGGTGGGGCCACACCTGGAGGCTTGTACAGCAGATGGGAAGGAATTCAGCAACCAATGAGGAAGGTGCTGCATTGAGCAGCAGGCTGCTGGGGGCACACAGGGTTGTACAGGCTGCTGTCGTGTCCACGATAATGTCCCCAAGCCATGATTTTCAGCCCTCCTATCCCAGGTCTTGGCACCTATTCAGCTAGGCAGACTGGCCAGGACAGCTGCTGGGGCATCTGGGACATACTGCCCAGCTGCTGCCTGTAGGAAGCTGGTACTAAACAGACTCTCAGATCTCCCAAAGGCTATCAAAGGACAAATGGCAGAGCACCATGGTCTCCTTTACTACTCATATCTGTGTTGCCTTGGGGTTGCCTACATGCTGGTCCATGAGAGAGAATCCAGGAATCCAAGAAAGAGATGATGCCCATAGAGGGCACAGGAATATGTCTCCAGGACTAACCATGAGAGGGGTCTTGAGTATGGTAGGGCAAGCAGATGGCTGACTTTGCTCAGAACTTCTGTGTTAAACTGACCTGACCTGCCCTGGTCGCTGTGTGGCGAGACACCTTAGTGATTACTTTCATGCATTGTGCAGTCCCTACATGAACCCAAACAAGCTGTTGGAATCCCTGACTACCTTTGTAGAAAGGATGGTTTATCTGACACAGGAAAGCCACAGGATGCATGTCCTCTCCCCAGACAGAATGTCACCCCACACCCTTCCTTGTTTGGAGGAGGTGGGCTTCTCTCCTTTGGAGTTTCTCAAATCCTCCAGTGTTGCTGTAGTGGGAGGGTATCTGCTTCCAGCCCTGCTTGGGGTCTCTTCTCTGCAGGTGACATCACCATGGAAGGGCTGGACAAAGACCGGCAGCTGCAGACAGGCGAGATTATTATCATTGTGGCTGTGCTGCTCATGTGGGCAGGTGAGTGCCACAAGCAGTGTTCTGGCGGGCTGAGGCACAGGTACAATCCATGGTTCACAAAGACTATGTGGCTCAAGAGAGTGCAGAGGCATATTGGTGAATGTCTGGCACTCTTTCTAGTAAGTCCATTTAGTCTCTGTAGGTGCTGGAGCCAGCAGGGTAAAAGGAGCAACCACAGCCACTGGTCAGCAGTGATGGCCTGGAGTATGTCAAAGAGCAGGAGACAGAATGGGACCTGGAATTACAGGGTGGGAGCATCGCAGCTGACAGTGACTGTTGTGTTTCTTGGGCCTTAGATGTCGTGACTGATAACACTACTGCACTAGCGGGTAGAGGCTGTGCCTCAGTCTGCTAAAGCTGTAAAGTGAGTGATTTTCTCCTGTACAGCACAATTAAAGCCGGTGCAGGCAGCAGGCTGCCCTGGGAACATGGGAGTCTAAGAGGTAAATCAGCTCCTGACCAGTCACACGCAGCCTCTGTGAATGGGAAGTCATTGATCTCCTGCTCCCTGCCCAGTAAATGTAGATTTTTGTAGTGGCATCTTGCAGAAATTTCTCCTTGTCCTGGCCTTGACGCTTTTCTGAGGCACTGGAAAAAAAATACAAGATGACTACTGGTAGTTTACACCTGGCACAGGTTGATATGTCAGGATGCCAGCTGGGAGGAGTCAGGCCCAGTCTCTGTGTGCCTGTGTGTTACCACACAGACACTGGGGCTTGAGTGAGTCCAGCGTGGTCACACTTGGGGGCATCACGCTGGACTCCTGTGTCCAGGTTTCCCAGGTGTGGGACATGCTGTGTGAGATGCATGCTGTGAAAGCATGACAGAGTGACCGACCCCACAACTGGTTTGCACAGACAAAGACAAAGGCTGGCTTTTGTGAGGGCCATAAGCACCAGCTCAGTAACTTTAATGCCTTGCTGGAGGCACTCCAAAACCCATGCAGCCACCCACTGACCTCACTGTCCCTGTTTGAGTGCCTTAGCATCTGTCTTTGGTGAGTGCTGAGCACCTCATGTGTGGCCCAATGGCCTCAGCTGCATCTATGCTTGTGTGCCCAAGGAGATTGCCCTGGCCACACATGCAGAGGTACCTGGGGTGCTGTAGGCTGATGCAGGTGGGGGTGTGGGTTTGCAGCAACCCAAGGAGCCCTGGGCACAATTGCCCTGCAGGTGGGATGCTGTGGGGAGAGGAGACAGAGGCAGCCACTGTGAGGGAGTCCTTCATCCCGTCTGTCTTTGGACAGCGGTGATCGCCCTGTTCTGCAGACAATATGATATCATCAAGGATAATGACTCCAACAACAACAAGGAGAAGACAAAGCCGTCCTCAGAGCACAGCACGCCAGAGCGACCCAGCGGAGGGCTGCTGCGGAGCAAGGTGAGTGGGGAGGGCTGGCAGGAGGGCTGGCATGTGGCATCTGCTGGGGCTTGTAGCCTGGACAGAGTCTGGCTCTCCAGAAATGGAAACACCCCGGCCTGTGCTCTCACCCCAAAGGTTGAGGGCTTTTAGGGTTCATTGAGCCCTGCAGGGTCTCTGGGGCAGTGTGTGTGCCCCATGGCAGATTACAGGAGAAACCCTGGAAGAGACTACAAGATATAACAACTGGGATAGCTCTTGCATTGCAGGGTGGTACCTGACCTCTGACTGTAACAGACCCTTCATCATGCCCCTCCAAGGCTGCACCTCTCCTGCACTGATGGACAGATCTGGCTCCTGCCTGTTCAGGCAGGAGTGGACGTGCTAGGCAGTTGTTCTCATGGTTCCTGCACTGGTTTGTCACTGCTCACTTTCTGCCTTCACTGCAGCTGGCTCTGGGTCATCACTACACAAGTCACTCCAGAGCCCCTTTCTCACCCTGATGGAAGTGCTGTGCCAGGCTGTGGATGGGGAGGGAGCAGTACCTTCATCTGCCTGTTCCCTCAGCAGCTGACATTTCTCCCTTTGTTACCTGCCAAAGACAGTGATTTATAGCCCTGATGCTCTAATGGGACCATATGTTCAGGTTTTGCTTGTTTTTCATCTGCTGCCTCTGTCAAGAGTGGGAACTCCCCTCACTGTGCTGCCTGACTGCCCCACGAATTCCACACCTTGGTTTCCAGCAGATGTCAGGAGCAGAAACTTCCTGTTTGGACTTCAAGTCCCCAGTTCCCCACCTCCAGATTTTTCAGCTTGCCGATTACTCCTTGCCAAAGAGATCCCTCATCTTGGATCCCTACTCCAAACTGACCCTGCTCTGCTGAGGTCTGCTGGTCTTGATGCCTGCTGCAGGCTGAGGGGCTCTGACATCGGGTCTGATCCCAGGGGTGCAGCAAAGCAGGGTCTTAAAGCAGATTTTTCTCTCATAGAAGAAATCTCCCTCGGTCAATATCATCGAGGTGTAAGTGCAACACCAGCTCTGCCATCTGGGATCTTGGGTGTCCTGCCAGAGCCAAAGCAGGCCTTGGAAGAAGAGGCAGCGCCAGGCGTGCAGCCTGGAACTCAGCATGCGACGATCCACATATCAGAACTCCCGCTTTCCTGAGGACAACTGTCTGGGGATGTGCATGGAGCCAGCTCCCAAGCCATGCATGCAGAGCATGGCCCTGCCCACCTACACACCTGGCCCTCCTCCCCTCCCGGTGGGAAGCATGAATTTGAGCACGGGTGGGGGGCCACACCACCGGCTAGGGTGGGAGGGAGCCAAGGGGAGCCGATGGGCTGAGGCACTGGCCTGAGGGGAGGCCATGTCCCTGTGCACCCTTGTCCCTGGGTGCAGCGGTGGCACTGGATGCCTGCCCAGCATCGGGGGGCAGACCTTGCTCTCAGCTGCCTGTTTGGTGTTGGGGGTTGCTTGCAGACAGCAGGAGCTGCTCCCCTCAGGGACCTGGGGCTGAGGGAACAGGGCAGTGCAGAGACTGCCCCAGAACTTCCAGGAGAGCTGTGGCCAGGTGCTAGGAGGGTTTGTCTGTGGGGCTGGGCTCAGCCAGCACAGGGGATGAGTGGACTGCTGCTGGAGAACAGAGCTCCACTGCACCCTGTCATGGCTGTGCAGGGCCTTGAAACTCTCTGTCTACTGCAGAGGACAGAGACAGGAGAGACGATGGGAGCTGGTGCTGTCACAGTGCCTGGCCAGCCCGCAGAGCCTGCAGCTGGGGCAGGGAGTGCTGGTGGAAGCCCCACAGGGCTGGGGGAGTGGGCAGTGTTAGGCCACGGCTGTGGCTGCGCTGTGTCCCCAGTGGGGCTCAGTGCTGGCACATTCAGGCTGTTTGAGGGGAGCTGCCAAGCGCTTTTTGGGCAGCACAGTGCCTGTGCTGCCTGGAGGAAACAGTGTGGTGAGGCCTGCAAGCTCTGAGTTGGAGGGAATGGGGTGAAACAAGGAGGCTCCCTGTTGCCCTGGCTGCTGCTCTCCCTCCATGCTCTGCTCTGCAGCCTGCCACAGACAGGCCCTGCAGCCCTGGACTCAAGCATTACAGGATCCAGTGTCTTCCAGGAATAAATCTCCCAGTAAAAGCACTTTCAGGACTTTTCCTTCTAGGTGCTGCTCAGCTCCTGCTGCAGGACTAAGCAGGGAAGGGACAGGATAAGTAACTCCTGTGGTAGGGTCTTTTCAATAAAAGCATCCTGGCTCAAAGGCAGCATCAGAGCTGCAGGTCTCTCTGTCCATGCATGCATACATGTACAAGTTCTTGAATGGATGTGTCCTGGCCCATAGGAGATCTGTTCCTGCATGCTGTGCAAGAGCTGGAGGTCCCCCACGGTCACCTCGCACCCCTCTGGTCCTTGAGGGAGAGCTGCTGCTGCTGCAGGCAGGGCCATGGGTGCTGCTGGACAGCTGCAGGCTGTCCCACTGCGGGTGATGTCATGGCTGATTCTCTGCAGAGAGCAGAGACATCCCAGCAGCAGCGCCAAGAAGGGGGACAAGGTCTGAGCCCAACAGGCTGCTGGCCGGAGGGGCCTGTGCTGCTCCTTGCTCAGGTGAGGAGAGGGGTACCTGAGGAGCAGCAGCACCATGGAAGTGGGATGCAACTGCTGCCGGGCTGTAACCTGGGCTGCAGGGAGCGTGGCCACAGCTCCAGAGACACAAACACCTTGTTTTGCCTGCTAGCTCTTTTTAAGGAGGTACATTAGAAAAACTAGGGCTCTCAGGGAAATACAAGAGTTTTAAGGATGTTTTAGTGCCCTGGAAAATGTTTAGAAGTTCTGTCTTGGGATGTTACAGCAGATATGCCTGCTATCATGAGATTTTTAGCCAGGCCAGAGGCATACACAAAGAATCAAAGGATCAGATGGTGTAGCAGAGGTAAGGAACTAGGGAAGGCACAAAAAAAAAGTCAAAATGCAGAGGTTTTGACCAAATAAAAAAGGAACACAAGTCTGATATTAAATATAAAATCAGGTTGTGGTGTTTCTTTCCCTGTGAAAAAACAAACAAAAAACTCCCCCCTCAAAAAAAAAAAAATCCCAAAATACAAAAAACTCAAACCAAACCCCAAGTCACCACTTCTTCTCAAACTATGGCAGTGCAGGAGGGCAGGGAAGTGCAGAGATGAGTGCTGGAAGCCAAGGGCCTGACAATGACCTGCTCACTCTAACAAGTTACATGTTGCTCTGGACTCCCAGCTGAGGGAGAAAAGGTGTGAAATCACATTCAATGTGCAAAACTTGAAGTGAAAAAAACCGTGCACAGCTCCATGGCACCCCAGGCCTCCCCAGTGCCTATGGCTGGGAGGCTGGCCCTGCCACCCCAGCTGCAGCCAGCGATGGGTGCTCAGCTGGACTGTCAGTGCCACCAGCCTGAGGGCAGCAGTGCAGAGATGTGACAGGAACCCAGCAGTGAGAGGCTTGGCCAGAACACAGCTGCAAAAGAAACCTGTCCAAGAAACCAGACATGCTGCAGCCTCCCCTGCTCCATCTGGGGAAGAAAACCAAGTGCATGGCTTGCCGCTGGTGCAGCAGGAGAGACGCTTCAGAGCAGCTGGCACACAAGGGTTCATGTCTGCCCTGGCCTCAGTGTAGTCAGCATCAGCTCCTACCACTGCAGGTGACATTCACAGGTGCTCAAGACATCAGTACAGCAGAGCCTGAACCTGCTCCTCCCAAGTCACAAAGGCAGCCTGGGCCCTGGCAGCCCTCAGCACAAGGAGGAACTGCTCCCTCAGGGTTCGCAGACAAGGAAGATGTGGGAGTTCCAGGCTCCATGAGCTTGGGGCACAGCAACCCTCAGCACAGGCAGTGCAGGAGACACGGTACTCTGCATGCTCATGCATGGCTCCCATCCAGCACTCAAACCCAAATGACAACAGTAAAAAACTCAGTTTATTTCTCTATAAAGGCAGAGATTTCCTTTAAAAACCAGGTCATATCACTTGTGAGAAGTTATGGGGCTGAACTGCAGGGGCAAGGCCTTCATCACACACTGCTCCAGGCCAAGAGCTGTTGCTCCCTGAGGGTGTACACTGCCTGCATCAGGCAAGCTCAGAGCACGCAGGGTGCTCCTGCACGGCCTGGGAGTGAGCAGAGTGAGAAGCATGGGTCCCCCAGCCCCAGCTGGGAGCAGCTGAAGCTCGAGGTGTTCGTGCGGGCAGCACAGGAGCAGGAGTTGCAGCCTGTGCACTCCACAGCAGCAGTGCCAGCAGCCCCCGTGCTGGGAGGGCAGTGCCAGGGCAGCAGCAGGCACTGGCTGGCCCAGGTGCAGGCACAGGGTGAATCCTGAGTGTCTGGTCCGTTGTTGCAGAGATTTGGCTTAGCCCAGAGGAGTCTTGGGGCCAGCAGTACCAGAGCCAGTGCTGACTGAGTCTCCAACCCCTCCCAGCACTGTCCAGCTGTTTGGGGGCGGCCGCAGGCGGTAGCACAGTAGCTGTGCTGTAGGAGAGCTCGATGGGGGCACAAGAGGTATTAATTCTGAAAAGTGAGAGAAAGGAAGACAGGGACAATAAGGTGTATGGCTGGGAGCCAAGCACAGCCTGCGAGGGGAAGCAGATGTTTCCAGGAGAGCATCAGCACCCCCCTTGCCTTACAGAAGACATGTTGGGGGATGAGCCAGTGCAGCACTAAAGAAACTTACCTGCTGGGCTGTGGGCTCCCCTCCCCAGCTCCTCCATGCTGCTTTGGAAGAGAACACAGCATCCATCATACCCCAAGCATGGCCTCCTGAGAGACATGGCATGCTCATGACCCTGACATGGCAGGAATGGCAAGCAGCAGCAGGCACTGCGAGTGCAGAAGGCACTAAGCCCCCTTGCTACCAAACTCTCTTCACAGGCCAGCCTGTCTCCAGATTGCAATGTCGTATCTCCTTCCCATGGGCAGCCCCATGTCCAAAGGGGTGGTGCTTCACCAGGCTACACATACAGCTCCAGTCTGTGCACACACTGGTTCCTGGGTGAGACTGGCCCAACCCAAGCTCCAACCTGCCAGACCCCAACTGGGTGCCCGCTGCCATGTACACGGAGAACAGCCATGATGGAATGGGCCTCTCAGGCCCACCACCTGCACTTCTGCAGTCCTGTAGGCTAATCCTCTGCTGCTGGACTGTTCCATCAGCTCCTCCCCAGCACAGGACACACACCATCAAGCTCAGCCCACAGCCCCAGTCCACACAGGTCAGCACGACCAGGCCTCCCTCCTGCTCCAACCCCCAGAGAAATCAGTGGGAGAAGAGGACAACTGAGTCCCATGTGAGAGGCATGTCTGGACAGGCTGGCCTCAGCAAAGACTGGCAGAAACAGAGTAAGAAACATCTGGGTGTATCCTGGGGGTCAGCATCTGTCCCCCACATCTCTGCTGCGAAAGCTGGACTGCATGCTCTGTTCCTCTACCACTCAACCCTCTGTTCATTTGAGCTCTCAGCTGACAGAGGCAGAGAAAGACCAGGAAGTTTCCCCCTTGGTTCCATGCAGCTCTCCTCCATGATCCCACCATGTCCATGGCCCAAGAAGCTCCCCTTGCATGGGGCACAGAGAAGGAAACAAAGCAGGGTTCAATCAGAGAGATCCCTGAATACAAGCAGCAGCTCACCACCTACCCAGATAAGGTTTCGCTGACATTATCATCTTCCTCCTCCTCCTCCTCCTCCTGGCAAGCAAACAAACAAAAACCCACCATGACATCTCATTGCAAGGGCAGGTCTCTGCCAGGAGCAAGGCTGGGCTGCCCAGACCCCATCTGGCCCCTTCACAAGACAGTCACTCCCCAGGCACAGTACCAAGGTTTCCCACAAGCAGTGGGGGAAAGGCTGGAGTGCTGGGCTGCCAGAACTCTCTGGGCTTGGGCACACAAGGACACGGGCCATAGCTCGTCCCACGTCCCCTCCAGGTGCAAAGCCCCAAACGCAAGCGGCGAGTATGAACCATGCTGACGGAGCTGCTGACACAGTGCACCTCTGCCCAGGGACACTGGTGGGTGGGCACACCCTGCAGCTGGAGGGGCAGACAGAGACTACCAGGAGCAGGCTGCACACAGGTACAACCCCAAGCACTGCCAGGCTGGACTCACACTGGAAGCATAAGGCCAAGGACCAAGCATCCAGAAGCTCCCAGACAGGGACATAGTGAGACCAGTATGACAATGCTCCAATTGCTGCAGCCATGCAGGAGGTGCAGTGCAGATGGGCTGGGCTGAGCTTTAGCCCAGGCTGGCAGGATGATGATCCAAGGGTCTTCTCTTTCAGAGGCAGCTCTCACCCCAGCCATGAAACCAGGTGTGCAGCCCAGCTTCCAAGGCCCTGTGTGACAGGCAAGCAGAGCAGGGCTGAGGCTGCAGCAGTGCTGGGCCTGACAGCAGAGCTCCTGGAGCACAGACACCACAGAACTGCACCTGCTGTGTGAGCCACAAAGCACAGTGCACCTCCTCATATTAGGCTGCCATGTGCAATGGGAGCTGTGCAGGTATCAACAGGGTTCTGGGAAGGCAGGAGCAGGGAGCTGCAGAGGGGTCACTCTGTCCCTGCCCTAATTTCAGACAGTCCTGGGCATGGGCCTGACTTGCATATACTGTACCCCAAACTGGTGTGTGAAGGGAGCACTCCCTGGGGGGGCTGGCTCACAGGGTCTGCCGGGCTCACTGCTCTCCAAGACACATGAAGGGTGAAGGGGTTGATCCTGCCTAGAGCCTGGGACAGGGCAAAAGCAGCAGAGTTAGTGCCTGCAACCTGCAGAAAGCCCAGCTGGGAATGTACAGGCAAGACTGTGGGTGAGGCCTCCTGCTGTGCTGGCAGGAGGGTGCAAACAAGGGTGAGGGGTCAGTGCTCAGGGCAGGTACCACCAGGCCCTGAGCTGGGCTACAGCTCAGGCAATGCACAGCAGTTCAGCACAGAGAGCAGGTACACCTCCCACACCAGCCAGAGGAGGGGAGTGGCAGAGAACACAACCATAAGAACAACACTTGCCCTGCCTCATGTGTTTCACCAGACAGGCAGCAAGCCATCTCCCCTCCACACAGCCCAGGACAGGGTCCCACACCAGAGACACTGACTCCAGGGCTATGCAGAGGGATACACTGAGAAATTCCTCCTACCTGCATGTGTTGCTTCCCAGAGATCCAGTGCCATCTGAAAGGCCTGGGCCACAGTCAGAGTCACAGCCTGGGCCTGTGTACATGAAAGAGAGGGAATGCCTGCTTCCACCTGGGCTCTCAATCCAGGATAACCCCACTGCCATGAAATCTGAGACCCCCCAGCATCCCTTGCTGCTTTTCTCTGCAGAACACACAGATGGAAGGCCAGAGCTCAGTTCTGTGTCTGTCTGGCCCTGGGGGCCAGCCACCCCAAAAGCAGACCCTCAAGAGCTGGGACACGAAACTCTCAGGAGTTTCAGCAAAACTCTAAAATTTCAGGAATTTCAGGGACAGGAAATGCCCCTTAGCTCACTCCCTGCCTCTGCAGCACATGAGCACACCTGCTCCCTGGCTCCAAATCCAGCTGAGGCTCGCAGAAGTAACTGCCTTCTCTCAACGAAGGGAAAGAAAGCAGGCCTTCACTCCCACCCATCCCTCACAGAGCCAAGATCAGAAGGCAAGTGCTTACAATCTTCTTCTTGGGGGAGAGGAAGGCATGGCACTCCAGTGCCCCGCTCTCCTGGCTCTGAGCAACATAAGCAAAGACTTTGTTCTGCAGCTTGTCTGTTGTGCAGTAGGAGATCCTGTGGGCAGAGAGAAGCTGTCAGGACAATCCAGGACCCCAGCATGGGAACTCTGCTGTACTCCCAGCACATCAGCAAGCACTGCTGACAACCTGAGGCTTTAACCTGCGCAAGCTGACCAGGAAGCCCAAACCCCCAGCTGGGGGTCAGAGGGCCAGAGGCTGCCTGGTACCTGCAGCAGGTAAGAAATCACTGCATCTACAGGCACTCCCTCCTGTGCCATCCCAGAGTGCCCTGTAGTTTTCTGATGGCCAGCTCAATCCAGTGTGTGAACTCATGCATTGGGACAAGAGGAGCACAGAAGGGTGGGTGACTGCCTCTAAGTCACCTAGTCTCTAAAGGTGGGTGACGCAGCTGGAGGCCAGGCAGAGGGATGGTCTGACCTGGCACATCAGCTCTGGCGCTGAGGCCTACACTTTGCAACAAAGAGATGTCCTGTCTTTGCTTCCCATCTAGCCACCAGACTGCACACTTAACTGCCCTCACACCCAGCACACACAGACCCCAACCCAGCCAAAGGACAAATGGCAGCAGGAGAAATCAACATCAGCTCTCACAGCAACTGCCTTTAGCCTGCCCAAGTGAGCTGCAATTTCTGGCATTCTGCAGCCAGAAGGGTGGTCCCACAGCAGTGCAGACAGATATGCAGTCCTGTCCTAACTGTGGAGCTTTTCAATCACGAGCCTCAAAATCCTGCTGAATACCAGAAGCGACAAGCAGGGCACAGGGAGATGATGGATGAGCTGATGAACTCAAGGATACTCAGGACCCTGCCTACATTCAGCTTCAGGCAGTGCTGGGAGCACAGCAGAGGGAGGGCACAGGCCTCAGGGAGCCAAGGAAAGACCTAAGCTTGAAGGCACTGCTGACAGAAGGCCCAGCCTTCCCTAGCGGCTCAAATTCCCATCAGTCTTCAGCTGGCTGCTGCAGAACACCCAGCCCACACCAGTGACATGCCCACCTGTAGATGGAGATGTTCTCCACCATCTCCTTAGTGTCCGCATCCTGCAGTGAGATGCCCCTTGGAGACACTGTCAGAATCACCTTCTGAAACTTGCGAGCTCCGACTCGTGCCTGGCAGTGGAAAAACACCAGCAATCTCTGCAAACTTGGCAAGGGTCTTCACCTCACACCCTTGCTGGAAGGAGCCCTGAAGACTCTGTACAGTATCACTCACTTGGATACTTGCTGCAAAGGCTCCTGCTGTAGGGATGGGACAGCAAAGTCTGGCAATCAGGCATGCCCTGCACAGAGCACTCTCTAAATCTGTTCACACTACCGCCACACACACACAGGAAGGGACAAGACCCCACCTCTCCCAGTACCTCACCCTCCTCTCCATGCTGTGGCAGGCACAGCTCCGCTCCCAGCCAGGTTCAGGTGTGGGAGCAGGTGGCTGGGGCTGTCCTGCAGGAAGACATCTTCCCCGAGCACACAGGCAAACACCGGTAGCCTCCTGCATGCCACCCTCCTCTTGGAAAGGGCACAGTCCCTCACTGGAGTTCAGGGCTGGGACACAGGCACTTCCCAGAGTGCAGGGGTTGGGCTCTGACCCCAGCACACCAGGACCCCAGGACTGGGTCTCACCGTGGCCACAATCCTGCGGATAGCAGCAGCAGCCATGTCTTCTCCTTTTGGTTTTTCTACCAGTGTCATGCCCAGATACTTGAGGGTGAAGCACATCCCCTCAAGCAGTGGCTCCTGCATATCGGCCCAGCTCTCAGGAAGCTCTGCAAAAACAAAAGCCCTTAGAAGCCATGTATGTGCCAGCAGCCCCACAGCTATTCCTGCCAGAGCCACCCCACCCATGGCTCCCAGCAGCAGCGCTGCTCCCTGCCCCAAACAGGACACTCTCCTGGCTCTGTGACACTCTCGTAAGAGGAACAGAAGGAGTAGGCAGTTCACCCTTGAAGCTTTAGTCCTCTAGCCCTGGAAGTCCAGGCTCTGTCAGCACAGACAGACACCCCTTGCATATCTGCCCAAGGCTGAGGATGCCCAGCCCTCACTGCTGTCTGCAAAAAACTTGTGTTCCTGGGTCTCATCTGTTTCACTACAAATGTTCTCCATAGTGCATTCATCTCAGCCACCTGAAATGCTGGCACATCTGAAGAGCAGCAGCATTCATTTCCATGCTCAGATCAAAATCCTCAGACTGGCCCAATGTAAGCAAAGCCAAAGCCCTTGGCATCTCATCTGCAGCAGCAGGCCGCCAGGGCAGGGGCAGCTTAGTCAGCACTTGTGATCTGAGCTGGGCTGACTGGGAAGCAACTGCACCACAGAGATGCTTTGTTAAGAAAGAGATGGGAATTGCCAAGGTATGTACTGTTCACACTAAGCTAATACTTTTCAGGGTTATTTTCACTTCTTCCCTGGGATTTGCTCCCTGAACATTACTGGCACACTTGCAGAAGGGTCCAACTCATAATTGGAATAATCTGAACCTATAGGGAAATCAGGAGACCTTATCTGCACAGCATACTCTTGCACAAGTGACAGCTATCAGGGAGGCTGCCTGGTGCCAAGCAAGCACCAGTGACCTCCACCCTGGGCAGCAGAACCCTGTGTGACTCCAAACTCTGAGGACAGTCCATGTATACCGGGGCTGCCACAGCAAGTGCTGCTCCTCCAGCAAAGCCTTGGGCAGCTGACTGAGAACAGACAGACACGGCCCTCTTGTGCCACAGGGTGCCTCCGGGGTCATGGAATCATAGAGCGGTTTGGGTGGGAAAGGACCTTAAAGCTCATCCAGTTTCACTCCCACGGTTAGGGACCCCTCCCACTAGACCGGGTTGCTCCAAGCCCCATCCAGCCTAGCCTTGAACACTTCCAGAGATGTGTCCACGGGTTGACCTCGGATCCTGCCGGGGTGCAGACAGCACGGGCTGGCCTGGCACACTCGCAGGGGACCAGGCGCGGCAGCCCGAGGGGCCCAAGGCCGGCGGAGGCGGGAAGGTCCCCGGTGCAGTCCAGCGTGTTCCAGCTCCTGGCACGGCCGTCCAGGTCCGTCAGTCGCCCTGGCGAGGGCTGCCTCGATTCACAGGTGGGGCAGGAGGCGACAGCCCGGCGAGCGGGGCAGGGAGGGCTCGGCGAGAAGCTGCAGCGCTGTGGTGCCCCGCGGCCGACAGTGCCCCGGCCCCTTCGGCCCGCCGCCTCCGCCTCCCCTAACCCGGCCACCCCTACGGGCGCTCCCCCACCCCAGTCCTCCAGGTCCCTCAGACTGCCCTGCAGCAGGCAGCGGCCGTACCCCGAGCCCGACTGCGCCGAGCTGCGGGCTCCCCGCCCGGAGCGATGCCCGGCCCCGACCCTCGCACCCGTCCGCACTCACTGCGCCGCCGGCGGAGACCCAGGCCGTGCCGGGCGAGGCGCGGGCTCCGCAGCACGGCGCGNCCGACCCCGACCCCGACCCAGCGTAGGGTGCAATGCAGCTGCGGCATGTGCGGACCCTGCTGCCCCCGCAGGTCGGGCCGGGCCGGGCCGGGCCGGGGGGATCGGGCCGCGGGGTAGCGGGCCGGAGCGGGCCGGAGCGGGCCGGGTTGGGGAGAGCGGCCCGGGTTGGGGAGAGCGGCCCGGGTTGGGGAGAGCGGCCCTGACCGGTTGGGGCGCGTAGCGGCGACGCTGAGGCTGTAGTGTGACTGCTGAGCGTGTGTGCCCAGCCGCTGAGCAGCCTGTGCCCGCTGGGGCTTGTTGTGTGCCCGCTGAGCTGTGTGTTCCCGCAGGACGGGACGGCGCGGGTGACCTGCATGGCCTGGTCCGCCAGCAGTGCCCGATTCGCCGTGTGCACCGCGGAGCGCGTGGTGCTGCTCTACGACGAGCAGGGCGAGCGGCGTGACAAGTTCTCCACCAAACCGGCAGACGCCAAGGTGAGCGGAGCCGGGCCGGGCCCGGGGCATGGGCATGGGCATGAGCATGGGCATGGGCATGGACACGGGCATGGGCATGGGCCGGGCAGCGCTGGGACAGCCGACCTTCCCACGGGCACACCGATCCTTTCCGCAGTACGGCAGGAAGAGCTACGTGGTCAAAGGCATGGCCTTCTCCCCGGACTCCACCAAACTGGCCATCGGGCAGACGGACAACATTGTCTACGTGTACAGGATCGGCGAGGAGTGGTGAGTGTGCGGTGGGGTCCAGCATGCCCCGTTCCCTGCCGTGGGCTCCCTTAGCCTGATCCTCGCCCTGGCACGCACTGCAGTGCCTATCACCTGACTCCCGCAGGGAGTCACACAGCTGTCCGTTCGGAGCAGTAGGTGAAGTTTCCTTGGCAGGACTCTTATGGAGCCCAGGACGTGCATGCAGCTAGCTGGAGGCTGTGTTACCATCGTGTATCACACCTGTGGAGCCATGGTACACACCTGCCCCACTGCAGCCTCATTTGCTGGCAGGAGTTGTGCTAATGGCACTCAGAAAGGCAGTTCACCAGATTTTTGGAAGCTCGGAAGCTGGGGGTCGTCTTGATTTTTTGCCTAAAGTTGCGATAGGCCAGCAGCACGCAAAACTTCAGTGGGCTGTGTTTGGCAATATCAAACCAGACTGCATATAAACAGTAAGGTGAACAGAATGTGTAGTGCTGCTGGTAATAATTTTCGTTATTTTTCTGCAGGGGTGACAAGAAGGTAATATGCAACAAGTTCATCCAAACGGTGAGACCCTGACTTCTGTTTGACTCCATTTCCTCCGGCATATGTAGGAAAAGACAATGAGAGGTCTCTGCTCATACTCACAGGTGTACTTGGCCAAACTGTACTTGACCTTTAAAGATCCTAAGAGAATCTCTAAATTGTGAGGCATGTATTGCTCATCAAGCTTCAGAGGTGTCCTAATGCCTGGATACAACAGAGTAAATTGTTGAACAGTCAATGCAGTCAGTTGCTAAACTTTGAGGACTACTTTAGGCATCAGTGAACAGACTATTTTAAGGGAGTTGAAAGGGAAAAGTACGAGACACTCAGAGCCCAACTACTTTTCACAGGTTTGCAACTCTAAACTCCAAGATGCCTTATTAAACAAAATGTAAAGTGAGCAGAATTCAAACTGTGCAATTACCACATGCTCAGTTACCTCAGGTTTGTGATTTCCGTCAGGTTTGCTCCTTGGCCACCTTTGTGTTTTGCTGCTCTGGCTCTGCCTGCCTGTGTCAGAGAGCAATCTGCCCAGTAGGTGTTTGCCAAGGCTTGCCCTGAGATCTGTCTGGAAAAGGCAAAGATGTTATGAGTTCCTTGCACAGAAAGCCATCAGAGTGAGAAAATACAGTGCACTGACTACTGCCTTCAGAGGCAAAAGTCCAGCAGATGGCCCAGCCTTTCCAGGCAGGTGCCATCACCCCATATTCTCTGTGTCACCAAGAAAGTTCTCTGCAGGGTAGGAGGATTCATCGTTCGTGTCCAAATCCCCAGAAGACACAGACAGAGCTGCTCTTGATGGAGTTGCTGCAGCAGTCTCTGTGCCAGACTTTCTCAGGCTGTCTCTCAGGTGAAGGGCAGCCTTAGCCTCTGGGTTGAAAGCTTACATCTCAGAGTTGGGTCACGGCCTGCCACTGTGGCTGCTCTGACTGCTTCAGGGAGCCCAAGGAATTCTGTGTCTCTGACGACAGGAAAGCCTCTGCTCAGCCTCTGTTTCTCTGTAGCTGAGCTGCTGCATTGAGTGGTCATGAGAATAGAGTGTCATGAGGAAAAGAGAGCAACAGGGAGTTGGTGTCCATTTGTCCCTTTCCTGAACAGGGTGGCTATCCCAGGTGTAGGCACCTTTAGCCTCCCTGGAGAGCTCTCTTGTGTACTGCTTGCTGCCTGCTCCTCCAGCTGCCAGCCCAGTGGGGGCCTGCTCACCTCTCACAAGTTCAGATGCTGTGCATGGCACATGTACAGGTTTTTGTATTTTTAATGTAGAAATTCAGTAATTTTTTTCTCTCATTCTCTCATTTCCCCATGCCTTTTCTACCATTTGTAACACAATAATTCTTTTCTTTTTTCTGGTGCTGTGTGTCTGGGGTTTTCCCACTGTGTCTGGCTTTCTCCCTTAACTAAATATTGTTATTTACGAATTTTTGAAATGTTCAGTCAATGTGAGTGATCATTTATTGAGCCCTTTCCCTCTCCTGCCACTGGGCCCTCACACACAGTGATGACACTAGCAAGCCAAGCTTCCTGCTGAGGGCCAGGAGGACAAACAATGAGCACATCACCACTGTGTGAGGCTTGTTCCCAAGTTTTTGTTGTGTTAGAGTGGAAAACAAAAGTCTGACAGATAATGAGATAAACACACAAATTCCTGGGAAACAGGGGTAGCGAAAATGGGTCTTGGTCATTGGCTGGACATTTAAATTATGAACATTTTGGTTACCTTGAGACATTTTGTTGTCTGATTGTAGTTGTGTTTGCTGATATGAATGATCAGAACAGGGATGGAAGATGAGATTAATAAATGAGGGTGTATATGTATCTTAAGCCGTCCCAGATGCTTAAAATGGGACAGAGAGCCATTGAGGCTGGTGCTGGTGGCACAGTGCCAAACACCAGCCTTCTTACTGACTAGAATTCTGCGGTGTAGATATGGAGGGCTTTCATAAACTTTCTTGGCCCTCTCTTACAGTTGGGTTTTATGATCAGCTTTATTCATTCTGACCCCACCTCAGATTTTGAGAATACCTTCGGTTTGGATTTAATGAGCCTGTTTCTACCTGACCTACTTGGTAGCATCTAATAACCATCTTACTTGTCAATGAAAAAATAAAGACTATTTCTTATTCATCAAATAAAGATCCAACGGACAAGTATTCTCATAGCTATTACAGAAGTTGTCACAGTGAAGTTATTTTTATATTTTATACTTGTTGCAAAAAATCTTTTAAAACAGCCATGATTTTATACATACACCAACAGCATGTGGCAAGCCAAGCACCTGCTCAGTAAGTAATACTCTCAAAAGAGAGTCCAAACTGAACACATCCATATAACTTTGTTGCCCTCTCAGAGTCCTCCTGAGCTCGATTACTTTGCCCCAGCTCACTATTATCTAGTTTAGGCTTCAGCATGGAGTAAGGTTTGTCCAGTATCTTCAGCTACTGTAAGGCCTGTCCAAATGCCTCGTCTCTCCTGCCTGAGTAGTGTCTGTTTGTGAACTATTTTAGGTGGCAATGGGGCAGGAATCTGAGTTGGGTGGAGCTCTTACCTCTCTTTTTAACTCCTTTGCAGAGTGCTGTGACCTGCTTGTTGTGGCCAGCAGAGAATGTCATTGTCTTTGGTCTTGCTGAGGGAAAGGTAGAGAAACTTGTTATTTGCATGTCTCTCTTTTCCTTGCTGGGTCTGCTAGAGTCTGAAAGTGGCTGGGATGAGGGGTGAGAGCCATTACTGGGTACCACAGTAGTAGCAACAGAGGGATTACACCATGGACTTGAATTTTCTGGTTCCCAGTTGGTCCCTGGAGGTTCTACTGGATCTTTTGGATCTTTCTCCAAATCTTTCCAGAAATGTGGAAATGTGACTCCCAACTTTTCCACTTCTGTAACATACTGGAAGGCAATGAGCTTGCTGTGATTTCTTCCTTTGGCAGTGAACTGGGAAACCTCTGGGAATGTTTGCACTGGGGGAGATTCACATTCTGTAGACAAAAGCAACACTGATCATTTTCTCTTTCTCAGGTTCGTTTAGCAAATACAAAGAACAACAAGTCTTCCACCATTTATGGGACAGATTCCTATGTGGTCTCACTAACTTCCAAGTGAGTATGGCATTGCTTTGGCCTGCCCTGCTTTGGCTCAGTCTCACACCTGCTGCTGGCTTGGCATAACAGGGGCAAGCATGGGAGGTTGCCAGTGTCCTTTTGCTGTCACTTACTTGTCAAGATAATAATATACTGTGCTCTCCAGAAGGAATTCCTTCCTAAAATCTGGTACCTGGATGTGCCACATGGGCAGTCTGGTTGTTCTTCAAACACAGTTGAGGATGAAAGTCTCCATGAGCTTACTTATATACATTGATGTATTTGAATCTGTGACTTCATAAGGATTACATTTGCTTCATCTAATTGATAACTAACATTAATCATGTCTAAGGGCTAAAAAAAAATAAGAACATTCTGCCAGATAAAACCTTTGACAAGGCTGTAATTAGGAAAATAACCATTAAGTGCAATTTAAAATTATTTTCATTAATAAGATTTCATTTTAACTACTTTAGAGTTCTTTACCTAAAGATTGAGATGTGTCATGATCGTAGAAGTGGAATTTTTACTAAGTGCTGTCATTCTGGTGACAGATACATGACTGCTGGATTGCTGCAGTGTCCACAGAATTTGTATTCTGTTCTTGAATCTTCTAATCTTCATTAAAACATTTCTCTGGGTACATGATCTTTGGCCTGTTTCTTCTTTGCTCTCTTCTCCCTGCTTGTGTCCAGAAGTACAAGACATCACTGCTATAAAAAATGGACTCAGGCCTGGAGTTTTTGCCCAGGTGTTTTTTGCCTACATTGTGTTTCTTTTCGGGATTCCCAGTATCATAATATCCAGCCTCACTTCTGGAACAATTCCAGTACAAGAGCTGTTTGATAGACACTGCTGTAAGCACTTGTGAGCAGAGTCTTTTTTCCACTGAAGGTCACTTAGCTTCTGGGTTTTAGTAATACAGAAAGTTGTTTATTGTGATTTTACATGATGAAGATACTTAATTGGTCACCTTCTTTCCACTCTGGGTTCTTTTGTCTGCTTTCTTTTTACAGACACTGGCACAGGTACTCAATAATTTTCTTATCTTTGGAGAATGTTCGTTTGATGAGGAACATCAGCCATGACCTTGTGAATGGCTGCTCTGGGTAGGGATATGAGTATAAAGGTGCAGGTCTTACTGTAACATTGCATTATCCTGTCTGTGTTTTTCTGCAGTGTGTCAGGGAGGGGAATCCTGTCTGGCCATGCAGATGGAACCATAGTGCGCTTCTTCTTTGATGATGAGGGTTCAGGTGAATCACAGGTATGAAAAATCCTTCTTCAGTGAGCAAAATTTCTATTTGCACAGCGTGCTTCCCAGCTCCAGAGCTCTGGAAAGGGATCAGGCTGTGGAGGGAGTGGAAGTCTGGAGAGGAGCTGCAGGCTGTGCTTGCTGGCAAAGGTTTTGGGAAGCATCGATGGAGGCAGAGCAGTGACCAGATGCTTTGGAATATGCTGAGTGTGGTGGTAAGGGGGAAATTCATCTTTTTGTGTATGAGGCATAAGGCTGTTCGGGTGTCTGGAAAGATCTGGTGTTCAAGTGTCCAGGATAATGATACTCGAAGAGATGGGGTTCCATGGAGTGGCTACTGTTGTCTCCACACTAAGCAGTGTGTAGTCACCACAGTTAATGTTGAATCTCAGGCTCACATTCTGTCTTGGATGCCCAGCATTTCTCCTGAGCCTCCTGCTCCTCTGTGCCGGGAGTCTCTCTGTGCTTCAGGCTGTGGTAAAGGGGATGCTGTTCTCAGATCTTTCATCTCCAGCTGAAGCAGTTTGAGCATGATATCATGCCATGATATCATGAAGGTCCATCTATTCTTTGCTGTGTTGGGAGTTCATTCTCAGTCTAGTTAGTGGTATCAGTCTTACTGGCATTAGAATTCTTCTCACACAGTTAAATGAGTATAACAGTTCATACATCTCTTAGTTCTGGTTTTTGTCTTCCTACAGACTAGGCAGGCAGATAAAGCTTCCCCCATGATCTGGGCTTTACAGAAGGTCCCATACTGGTCCCACTGGGGTAGCTGAGCACAGAGGCCAGCTAGGAGTTGGAGCCATTCACGTGTTCAGGGTGTTCTTGTCTGTTTTAGGGTAAGTTGGCAGTGCATCCCTGTCCTCCTTATGCCCTCGCCTGGGCTTCCAACAGCATTGTGGCTGCAGGCTGTGACAAGAAGATTGTTGCTTATGGGAAGGAAGGCAGCGTTATTCAAACCTTTGACTACAGCCGGGACTCGTCAGAGAAGGAATTCACCACAGCAACCACCAGTCCCAGTGGCCAGTCCATTGTTATTGGCAGCTATGACAGGTACCATGTACCTTATGGAGAATTCTCCTCTTTATAGTCCTTCCTTTGTCAGCCGTACACAGTTTTTAATGTCTGTTTTGCCTAATCTTTCTCACAGGTTACGGGTTCTGAACTGGAGCCCACGCCGCAGTGCCTGGGAGGAAGGCAAACCCAAAGAAATAGCTCACCTATACACCATCACAGCTTTGGCATGGAAGAGGGATGGCTCACGGATCTGTGTGGTTTGTATCATCAGCTAGGAAGCCTGAGCCCTCAAGTCCCACACCATGTGGTGTTTGTGCATGGGAACAAAGTGGTGGCTCAAGAGGGAGGGCTTTGAACATGATCATACTGGTGAGGTCTCTCCGTCACGCAGGGCTGCAGTGCAGATGCTGAGGCCAAGGCCTTGTGCCAGGGAACTGCGGCAGTCGGGTGGGCGAGGGTGCAGCTGTAAAACCTTGTGGCTGTTGGTGTGGGGGTTCACTGGTTGCAGCAGCCCTTCTCTTTTCTCAGAAGCATGATGAGGTCAGCACAGCTTCTCCAGAGCAGTCTCAGGAGCATTCTTTCCTCTGGGCACCCCTGAGAAGCAGTATGCAAACTGACCTGCTAATTGTGCTCTGTGTTTCTGTGCTGTGTTTCCAGTCCAGCGTTCTCTTTCTTCTACCTTCAGCCATCAAGCCTTAATCTGCCTTTCTCTAAAGTCAGATAATTCGTTAAATCTCTTTAAATTGATCTTTCTGCATATTTTCTGTATTAAGTTGACTAGCTCAAAACACATTTTTATGAAAGATGCTATTTACAACTTTTCTTTAATAGTTTTTGTATATTTTTGTGTTCAGCAATCAAGAATCCTTTTGACATATTTTCAGGCTGAGAATTATTGAACATGTGAACAAATATTTTCAGAGAAGGGGAAGGGGCTAGGGGATAGGAGATCAGTGGAAAGAATGGGGATGTTATCAAGAAAGAAATAAAGGTGAAAGAATTCTTCTGGAAGGGAGGAGAAATTAGGAGGCTGGGAGAGGGAGAAGTGGGAAACTGAGAAGAGTAATGGGAAAGGTGAGGATAAAGGTGGTTTTTAACCCCACGTCCTCCTGTCCCAGATTCATGCCAGCATTTGATAATCTTTGTTTTTCTGAGAACTGCTTAATCTTTCTGTTGTCTAAAGAAATTCAAAATAGGGCTGGTCCTCCTGCATGTGGATGCTTGAACCTTGTTTTCCAGAACAGCTGGGACCAGTGTGTTTGTGTCTGACCTCTGATCCTCTTCATGTAAGCAGGGTCTGGAGTATCCCCTTAGCAGAGTTCACTGACCACGTGATGTGTTTTTGTCCCCAGGGTACGCTGTGTGGAGGAGTTGAACAGTTTGACTGCTGCCTTCGCAGAACCATTTACAAAAATAAATTTGAAATTACATATGTGGGACCAAGCCAGGTGAGAGACTATCTAATGAGGTATGAAATTCCTGATGAAAATGGGATGTTTGCCAGAACTAGATATGTTTGGAGTTCTGCACCTATGGTTTGTTTATACCAACTTGTTGAGAAAGGCATAGGGGATATGGCAGGGACAGGGCTGAGGTTGGGTGGGAATCAGATACGATAAAAGACCACGGAGTTGATTTCCTACCTTGTGAATTTCTGTGAGGTACTTCCATGTCAAGTGCAGACTTCTGAAGTGATTTAATTTCAGCCAAATTTACCCTGCTCAGAATGTGACAGTAGGGGTGAGCTGGCAGCCTGGGCACCCTTGTGCAGTCAGGGGAGAGAGTAGAGGACTCTTCAAAGGGGATTTATCCTTGGGGGCCTGAGCGGTCTCCAGTTAGGCCAGTAACTTGTAAATGGCAAAAGTGAGAATCCCACATGTCTACTACAGCTGTTGTCCCATGCAAAAGAAATAGTAAGTTTTTTTAAAAAAGCAGAGGGAAATGCTGTGAGGGGATATCTAAATATCCTAGTATCATCTGTTGCCTCATCTTCCCCAGGGCAATAAGTCTGCTCTGTTCCTCTGTGCATGGCCTCATGTTGCTTTTTCTCACTTTCTCTAGGTCATTGTGAAGAACCTCTCAACAGGAACTCGAGTTGTGTTGAAATCTCAGTATGGTTATGAGATTGATGAGGTGAAGATCTTAGGGAAGGACAGGTACCTGGTGGCCCATACCTCAGACACATTACTGTTGGGTGACATCAACTCCAACAAGCTAAGTGAGGTACTGGAATATCGGTGGCATTTCTGGAGCATCATATGCTTAACTTCATAACTCAGAGGATATGACTTCTGCATGGGAACAATACCTCTGTTTTCAAAGAATCATAGAAAAATTCGGGTTGGAAGGGGCCTTGGGAGGTCTCTTATCAAACTTACTGCCCAAAGGAAGGTCAATATTAAATTCAGATGTTGATGCTCAGGTTTCACAATTCCTCTAGTCCTCTGTTCCAATGCTTTACTGTACTCATGATGGAAAGCCTTTTTCCTGAGTCGTCTTGGTATTTCGACTGCTGCTTTATGACCACTTTCCATCCTTTCACTCTGCATCTGCCAAAAAAAGCCTGGCATCATTGTATTAGAGGTTTCCTAAGCCTTCCCTTCTCCAGGCTGAGGAAGCCAAATTCCTTCAGCCTCTCTTCACAGTGTAAGTGCTTCACTCCCAACCATCTTGATGGCAGTTTATCAGTCTTTCTTGTACTTGAGGGCCCAAATCTGGATGTTTTACATATATACATTCCAGATGTAAATGTACAAATCTTAGTGTATTTAAAAGAAACAAAATTAAAAATCATCAGAAAACAATTCATGACTGCATCCCACAGCTTATGCCAGTGCCATTTCTGGTACCAGACAATTTACACAAAGTTGTCCATCCCCTGAGCCTCACAGTGCACCGAGTGCTGAGCCCATGTGGTGAGCCTGGAGAATGTGGGCAATAGGCTAATGTCTGATAAAAGCATTAAATAGGCTTCAGGGACATATTTGCTTTGTTCACAAAGGCTTCACATAGCTTTAATCAGACTGATGGTGAGCTAATCAATCTCTCTTGGTGCAGGAGCTCTGACTGGAGATTTGCACTGGAGGATGCTGATACTTGTTAATATAAATGAGAATTTGGCCAGAATGAAGCTCACAGGTTTCTCTACGTCTTGCTGCACAGTTTTTCTTTCAATTGCACACTATACTCACTTCTCAGAAAGAACAAGGCTGTGAGACATCCATTTGCTCTCTTGCTGTCTCACTGGAGGTCCTTTGAAGCAGTAAGTTGGAGTTTGTACTCCGTGAGGGAAGAGACTGCTGTAGCCTTGGCTTTCAGCTTTCTGCTTCTCTGGCCACTTGTCTGTTGTTATCACAGTAGCTACTGTATTATCCAGTGCTCTACTCAAATTTCCAATCAGTTGTTCCCCCACTGGCACTATGCTGATCAACCATTGCTAGTATGACCCTAAAAAAAAAAGGGGGTTCAGCTACATGTGGTGAGGAGATTCTGTTCCCACCAGTGGTAGCAGTGATTCTGTGGCTGTGGTTAACAGAGGCAAAGGAGCTGTTTGGGTGCTTTTTGTAATAAAGCTGGTCTGGGGAGGGTGGAGAAGGGCCTGTGAAGGATAGGATCGAGGGAGTACCTTGGTCACATAAAGGCCTCTTGCTTGGAGGGCAGTAATATACTATACAGAGAGAGCTGGAGTCTGAAGCTGAGTCTAAAGAAAGGAGAGGAACGTGTGGAATTTGCAAGCTGGAAATGACTGAAAAACAATGTTGGCAGCTAATGTGATGGAACACAGTCCCTTGTACAGTGTAAGTCTTGGTGTCTGTTGTGGGAGCTGAAAGCTGGACAATGGACCCCATCATCTGCAGACTGGTCCTGGTGGAGCTGTCAGCCTGTCAGCCTCACCCTGTGCCATTTCTTTGCAGGTGGCCTGGCAAGGATCTGGGGGGAATGAGAAGTTCTTCTTTGACAATGAGAATGTAAGTAGGATGGGACAGAATGCTCCCCATGAATGGTGTGTAAAGCTGTGTGTGCACCAACAAGAAAAGTGTCACCTGCGTTTCTGGAAAACCCTGTTTCTCAGCAGTCTCCTGGATGCGTGTTTCCCTCTTCATGCAGATCCCAATCTGCTTCTTCCCTGTACTTGCCTTTTCCATATGCCAGGTACAGAGCAAACTCATTGTGTGGACTGACAAGTTATACAAGTCATAACCCTGAAGGAGAGAGAAGCAATGAAAGAGTAATGGCCATAGAGGGTGTTAAAGATACAGAATACAGCTGTCATGGGGAGATCTTGACTCCTGCAGGACTGATAGGTCCACAGTTAAAATCCCCAGTCTTGAGGAAAAGTTGTCAGTCATAACAAGAAGACAAGAACAGCTCCTTAGTCATCCCAGACTATTTATTTAGATTTGTGTGCAACAGAGTTCTTTCCTGTACCCCTCTAAAGACGACGATAGAGCGATAAGGAGCTTCGGGGTCAGACACGCTTTTCATAGAAG
>WAAG01072787.1:0-12513 GCA_013390105.1 Tichodroma muraria
ACTGTCATTCAGATTGCTTTCCCATGTACAATTTCTTTACAACACACAAGGACCCTGCAGCCCTTGTGGCTCTTCAGCCCAACACTACGAGATCTGCTCTCAGAAATGTTGCAATTGTACTTTTGGTACTGTCCAGGAATTGCAAGTTTGATCTTAGATTGGGCACAGATTACGAAAGACTCACCGAGCTTTTATCTGGTGTAAGGTTCAGATCTCATGAATCCTGCTAGTCTTGGATGACCAAGTATCCCAAAGTCCTCACTGAGACTGCTCCCCCAGCCCAAGATGGGCGATTGTCACAGTCCTTATCTGAACAGGAGAGCATCTTGGCTGAGATGAGGGCAAGGTTGATGTTGTTTCCTCAGACCTTGTGTGTACCTCAGGAGGACTGTCAATCCCATAGTACAGTTTGGCCTGGGATAGATGATTCAGGCTTTGGTGCCAGAAAGACTAACTAGTACTGGACAGGGTGCACACATGCACATTTCTGGCTGTGTAACTAGTAGATAGGTTTTGTGACTTCTAGGCTTGTTCTGCTCTGATAGGAAGCAAGGGTGTGGTTCCTGGCTCCTAAAGCTGCTCCAAGCAAGGGCTGAGCAGGCTTGTCCTGCACACCCCTGGCTATGTGCCTGAGCTGGAACTAGCAGTGATGTGAATGTGTGGTGAATAAACTTGGAGATGCAGAGTGAGGTCAGTCAAGCAGGTTATCTGCAGGCTTGGGCTGCCTTTTTATCCTTCCAGCATTAGGCACCCTAAATTGATAGACTACCTCAATGAACATGAGGTTTTCCTATGGATCAGTTAAAATAAGGAAATTCTTCTTTCTCCTTCCACTGAAAGTTTCTAAGCTTCTCATGGGATATAAATCAGGGAATCTAGATATTATTGAATCAATCTGCTCCAGAACTTGTTTTTTTCCTGTATGCATGAAGATAACAGCATAGTTTTGTCTCAGATAAAAATATTCAGACAGCATTACATGAATTGCTGTAGCTGTAGTTACCATTTTCTAAAAGTATGTGTTATGGACAGAGAAGACTTGCCAATATAATCATCACTAATACAGATTTCACTTTCCTTTCATTACTGTTTCTTCTGAATGGCTGTGTTTGATTTTATTCTTTTGAAGAGGATTACTTTATTTTTTTAACTTGCCAATTCTTATACACTTCAGCAACCCTAAAAAGAATATTTTCAAAATTGTCAAGTAACTAAAGACTTTCTCTCTTTCTCAGATGTGATCTGGTGCTTATATGTGGGCCTGGAAATTCTATTACCTGCCAAAACACTAGTGAAACTGGTGTGATACAGACATCTAAATCTTCTGAGACTCTTGGTCTCATATAGAAGATCTGGCACTAGTACAACCATTTAGGTTACTGGTATGTGTTTTTATTGAAAAACATCCCAGTACAACAACATTTATAGATATAAAGGCATCCTATGTTGTTTCTTCCCTGTATTGCTATTTCCTTTCTAGATTGAAATAGGTGATACTGCTAAGAGTGCCAGCATAACTGCACCAATATTAAATGTTGTATTAACTACATCTGACATCTTGTTGAAAGTTGTGACAGGCTCCTAAGTGCTAGTCTGCTCTGAAACTGAGATTTAAGGTCTAATTCCACAAAACTTCTTTGCTTTCTTTTTAGATTTGGGCTTTTTGTCTCTTTGGCTCTCTTGTAAGATTTTTCTATGGTTATATTTATACTGCCAAATCTGATTGGGATTCAAACTTTGGGTAGGACTTTGAGTGTTATTATTTTTGTCTCATAATAATGATAAGAAAAGGATTAGGAACAATGTGATTGAAGAGTAAGACTTGAAGTTTTTGAAGCAGAACTGTCTCTCAC
This sequence comes from Tichodroma muraria, assembly GCA_013390105.1. NCBI lineage: Eukaryota > Metazoa > Chordata > Aves > Passeriformes > Sittidae > Tichodroma > Tichodroma muraria. The sequence continues at coordinate 1,854 of WAAG01072787.1, forward strand.
CAGAAACAAGTCCATGCTAAAGTTGCATTTCTTTATGAGGTTTTATTTTGAGCTTCCCTAGAACTTTTGAGGCAGTCATCTGAGATCTAAATAGCAAGGCTGCCTAGAAAGTAAACAAATCCTTTCAGATGTGGTGAGCAGATCAGATTGGATATGGGTTCCAAGAATGTTCAAAATTAAATCTATTTAATTTAGCAACAGAAATGTTACTGCACAGCGATAGCACACACGTGACTCATCTCCAGTATTGCAACACCATTAACCAGAGAGATTGGACACAGAGATGACTGTTCTTGGGAATACCAGTAAGAAGCCTAACCACTGCCAGTCATGCTGTTTTTCAGCTCATGTGTTAGTCATATACAGAAAAATTTATTCCCAACTAAGTCACACCGAGCAGCACCAAACTATTACAGTTATTGTATTTCCATGGCCACTCCAGGACTTGTCCTGTTAGCATGTCACAGCTGGGTGATCACATCTGGCCATCAGAGAGCAGTTTGAGGTCTACTGTTTCAACAGAAAAACTGGTTTGGACTTGTGCTTCCTAGTCAGGATCATGTGTTGATCTGCAGTTTCAGTCCTATTAGGTTATTGATTATGTATCACAAATCATTTCTATTTTCCAGAGTGACGTGAGGTTTCCACTACGTTTTGCTTTTCTGGACTGATGTGGGACACAACCCTCACCCCTCAAAAAAAATCCTCAAAAATCCTCTTTTTTATTCTGACCATCTCACCTGTATGGTGCAAAACTATCTTTGCTAGAAGAATCAGCAGATACTGCAAAACCAATCATGCATTGTACAATTTTACTTCTTTTTATCCCTCTCATTTTTTTCTGAATTGTCTGATTACTGAAAAGCATCAAATAGAAAAGGAGAACATAAAGCAAAGGTAGGAATTTTCATTTGTTTGGGGCCACCCAGTCCCCAAGAGATCTGAAACAAGAGGGCCCTTCTAAATCCCAGAGAAAGACCATGTTTTTCTGTAAATGCTCTCACATTCTCTCTTGCTCTCACTTGCTTTAAAGCATACATCTGACACAAATTAATCTGCAGGGTTTTTAGTCATTTCCCATCCACTGCTGGGGCAAATTAGACTTGCTGATGTTGTTTTGGCCTAACCCTGAAGCAGCATGAAAGGAATGGCCCAGAGGGAGAGCGAGCATGTTCTCCTTGGCTCTTCTTCCATGTACTCTCCAATCTGTTCAACAAAAAAAATAGTTCAATTGGCCTGAAAGGCACTGAAAACCCCTCTGTGGTACCTTAAAGAACCAAAATTAATTAATTAATGTGGAGACTATTATGTGAGGTTACCATATGAATGAGTAAGTGGACTGCCTGAGTTACAGAGCAGGAAAGAGGAAAGGATATCTGAGGTCAGACTTGTCAGGGTAAAGGAATCCTAAACAATGAGGGCATTGGTTTAAGATTTGAGGAAGAATTTGAAAAAGAGCCCTGAGAGTGAAATTAAATGAAGCATGGGAGAGTATTAGTGGAGATTAGCGTTGCAGTGAAGGAACCCGGAGCAGACTGCCAATCGCCCCTGAGCTCAGGCAGCTTTAACTGGGCTGATGCAGACAGGAATTAGGCAGCACTGGAGTCTAACTGAAAACTATTTTCTTGAGCAATGTTAAAGTTTCTCTTCCACACCCCCTTTCTTTCACTGACTTCTGAAAGCGAACGTGTGCCCGTCTCAGCTGCATGTGGGTTTTTTGCCTGGCAGACTTACTACAGAAGCAGATAAAGCAGAGTGAAGACTGGAAAAGCACTTGGGCACTCTCAGTGTAAATGTGAGATTCACTTAGTAGCACAGGATTGTTATTGCAAACGTGCTGCTTCAGATGAAGAGAGGACAAAGCCTAGTGAAACTAACAAAATTAATGCCTGTGCTTGAAGTCTGTAAGACATATTTGCTTACATATAGATACTGGTTTAGTGAAAACTAGAATTTTTTTTTTCCGAAACTTGAGTGCTTACAGTACTTTTCACAGCTCTTTGAGGCCATTTCAAGATTTTTCTCCTTGGAGTTTTTCATATTAGTTAGAGTTTCCAGAAAGAAGTATCTATATTACAACAAGTATTCAATAATGAGATGCAGGTGGCAAAAGTTTGTAAGGTGTTGACTGCAGTACTTATTTTATTTGCTCTGGTATCTTTTGCTGTCTTTTTGAAACAGTATTCACATATTCTGGAATAAAAACCCTGACTGCTGCATATGAGTTCCTAGTGCTTTTCCTATCAGCTACAAGCAGAATTCTTGCTAAAAGCAAGGGGAAAGTGAATCATCTCTCTGAAAACTCTTTTATTGTGTGCTTTTACAGAAGACAGTGGACTAGATCTTGAGTAATATTTGCAAAACCACCCAGAGAATCCCAAAGTAATACCTGCCAGAGCCTGTAGTAAGTCAGAGATCATATTTAGATCACATTTTTCAGATATAATTCATGTTCCCAATTGACTGTATGGTTTGGGAGGACCTAACAACTTTGGAGAACAGTAATTCAGTGCTTTGGTGTTAAATCTGCTGTACTGTGATAACCAATAGAAGAAGAAGTTCTTTAGCTGGAAAAAGTTCTTTATGGTAGGGCTGGTGAGGCACTGGAACAGGGTGCCCAGAGAAGCTGTGGATGCCTCGTCCCTGCGAGTGTTCCAGGCCAGGCTGGATAGGGTTTTGAGAAACCTGGCCTAGAAGAAGGCAGTCCCTGCCCATGGCAGGGGGATTGGATCTAGATAGTCTTTAAGGTCTCTTCCAACCCAAACTGTGAGCGTATGGCTGTATTAATGCCCATCTTTAAAAAGCTGCACTATATCTTTAGCAATAAGTACTCTAGGTGATCTTGTGTTTTACAGCTGTAAGTCTTCAACACTGGGGCACAGACTTCCAGAGCAGCTCCTACAGTCTCTTGGGGCATCAAGGGAACCTGTGTGCCTAAAGTGCCTCTGGGAAATGGACTGAAATGCTTATGTTGTCTCGTGAAGAGTCATTCCTAAAACTTCACTGGTTTGTGTCCCTAAAACATCTAGGTGCTTCTGGGAAAGGGGGTGGAGGTGGACCCTGACAGTCAGCAATCATAATAGTTTTCAAGTGACACTGAAACTGCTGTCTAGCTGACGTTCTAAAATGGAGTGAATTAATAGAATCCACACAAATGTTGCTTCATTGCATAAACTGCATTTCAGAAGCCGATTGGATGACATTTTTGTGTTCCCCTTTGCAGCAATTGTTTCATTTCTCTGCAAAAGAATAAGTAATTGGAATATTCCTGCAGGATAGGAAAAAATTACCCGCCTTCCATCCCTTTCTATTTAATTTTCCCATCTATTATTTTAATTGAAACCAAAATTGTTTGAAATATCAAATATCATTAGAGGTCTCCCATAACTAGAGCTCTGTGGGAAATACTTTTCTAACCTGCACAACTTTTGTGTTTTCCTGAACACTTCTGTTCTGCTCTGAGGCAAAACCAAGCCCCTTTAAAGGCAGGAGTATTCATGCCTGTGTTGCTACATGGGTGTTAGCATTATGAGAGTGCTATGTAACCCCCCAGAAGTTTCAGCTTCAAAATACCTCATTTTCTTCCCAACCAAAGAAAAGGTTGATAACAAAATGTTCCATGGTTTCATTCTCTCTCCAGATCTTGAACAGGCATGCTAGCAGGGCACTGCCCTTCAGCTGAGTGGTCTGCAGGTTAATATGAAGGCCATGAGAAGTCTGAAGTTGGTAGGAATCAACATGGAGTTTGACCTCACATGTACTTACCCAGCCTGCCTTCAAAACACATCTTGCAATCTGGCTGAGCGAGGATTGCTTCCCTTGGGAAGCAATGTTGCTTTGGGAGACTTGGGTCTCTCTGTCACCTACTCTATAGCCGTCATGCAGGGCTTTACTGGGAGTTTTTCAAGCTAGCCTGGCTGATATATCCCACCTGCTCCAGAGGAGTTGCGTGTGAGGTGCTTAAGCTGTGCTTTGCCGAGGAGGTGAGCTCAGGCAGTCGGCTGCAGAGGCAGCTGCGAGGCAGAACTACCTGTGGAGCCACAGATGAGACCAGTCCATGGCAGCATGTGAATTGGGACACAGCAGAAAGCTGCCAGGAAGCCCTCCAGAAAAAAAACCCTGGCCAAATCTGTTGTGTGTGTCTGCAACTTTTTTTTCTTTTGTGCTTTGTTTTGTTTTTTTGGTTTTCAAGGGTTTTTTTTCATAAAAAAGAAAATCACACCATATAAATGAGAAACAAAGATGAAGTTAAAGTGATTTTGCTTAACTCTAGAGCTAAACAAGCTGACAGAGGAATTGCACACACTCTAAACAGTCTGCATTGCTTCTGCTAACAATAACATAAGTGATGCCTCTGCTAATTCTGACTTGACCATGGTTTTATTCAATAAGTTGTCCTGTACTGTAGCACTGATGGCTCAACATACAGCCTAAAGAGAGTTAACAGTTGAGTGTGGCTTTCTGTTAATGTAATGTATATTGGCCAAACTTTGCCAGCTATTAATCTAATCAGTACTGGAGGACATGTTTAGCTAAGAATACTTTTTCTATGAAATATATTACAGGCAATGTGTTCCTGAGTAATAAACGACCACTGTTTCTCCACTCCCATCTGAATAACACAGAGTAACTTTTTATTGAAAGATTTTTGTGTTACTTCAAACAGACTTTAACCCTGATATTCCTTCTACATGAAATCTAATTAAAGAAATGTGATTTCATTTTAAGAGGTTTTTCTCTGTCCTAGCCAGTTCATAGCAATTAGAAACACTTTGCTTTAGAGTCCAAATAGGAGAGACTTGGATTACTTAAATTTTCAAGTCTTTTTCATATGTGAACCACAAATATATAAACTTTCAATGATTCACAAATTAAGCCGATGAAAATAAAGGCAGGGAGGCTGGTAGCTTCATACTTTCTTAGAGTTTGTAAAGGTTTTGGGGTAGGTTTATTATTTTAAAAAATGGAAAACAGCCAAAATCAAGAAAAAATGAGGGACACATGAGATAAAAAAGCTACATAGTTTTCTTTTAAAGGATTCTGAATAACTAATCCATCATTAAGATTCCTTTTAATGGCTGGTGTCCCTTCTAATTAGTTAAACTACTTAAAGTATTTCAGTGCGATCATTAGCATAGAAAGACTGATTGTTTATGCCTTTTGATCATTGATGGCTATCGGGGAAGAAGCTGGATTTTAACATTCTTGAGAAGGATGTGTAGAGTTCTGCCTGCCATCCATGCTTCTTGCTTGTAATGCTATATGTCTAAGGTCCTTAAGTTGCATAGAGATATCATCTTATTTCCTCTCATCAAATGTTTTCATAATAAATGCCCTTTTTGTACTATCTGTTATATGCTATCCAGTGAGCTCCCTGGGAATCAAATAACTTGGAAGGAAGGGAGAGAGAGAACATGTTTCCTTTTGTAGGTTGTGGGGACTATATATGTTGTGCCTTGGAGATAAGTACTAGCTTTGGGATTTTTAATGATGTATCAGACTTTCTCTGATTCAATGTGAATTGTTGTAGGAGCTAAACCGTCTGCCATCTGGATTTCGTCTCTCCGTATTTGACCCAGGTCAACAAGATCTACCAGACTGGTGATAAAGGTATTTACACAAAGAAATGTATGTGCTGGTTTTGGTTTGGCAGGTTTATTGGCGTGTTCTTTTGCTTTGAAAATTGAGAAGGAATCTCTTCAGGTGGAGCTTTCCTACAACATTTCTACTGTTTCTAGCCTTTAGACATTATTGCCTTACTGGGTTTTGCTTTTGGCTCTTTCAAATCAGCCCAGAGGCAAGATGCGTGCTGTGAAGACTGAAAATTACAAAGCTCACGGGTCTGGTGACAAACTTTCAGTACCCAAAATAGTCCATGGCACTTGTCACAGGCTAAATTCATTCTTAGCATCAGTGGGTGCTCTGATAGTGCGCGGTCCTTAGTGACACCTGGTTATAGAAATCAAAGGATGAGGAGCTGTTGACTCCCTCAAAAGCAGGGAGGCTCTGCAGAGAGACATCAGCAAATTAGAGGACTGGGCAATCAGCAACTGCGTGAAGTTCAGCAAGGGAACATGTCGGATCCTGTGCCTGGGATGGGACAACCCCAGATGTGCAGACTGGGGGATGTGATGCTGGAAAGCAGTGCCATGGAAAGGGACCTGGGGGTCCTGGTTGATGACAAATGGAACACAAGCCAGCAGTGCCCTGGCAGCCAGGAGAGACAGCCCTGTCCTGGAGTGCATCAGGCACAACATGGCCAGCTAGGCAAGGGAGGGATTGTCCTGCTCTGCTCTGCACTGGGGCAGCCTTACCTCGAGTGCTGGGGGCAGTTCTGGGTGCCACAGTGTAAGNGGGGGCAGTTCTGGGTGCCACAGTGTAAGAAGGATATAAATCTATTAGAGAGTGTTCAAAAGAGGGCAACCAAGATGGCAAAGGGCCTTGAGGGGAAGCCATATGAGAAGTGGCTGAAGTCTGTTCAGCCGGGAGTGGAGGAGACTGAGGGTGGGGATCTCATTGCAGTTACACTTTCCTAGTGGGGGAAGAGGAGGGGCTGGCACTGATGTCTTCTCTGTGGTGACCAGTGACAGGACCCCAGGGAATGGCCTGAAGCTGTGTTGGGGGGTTTGGGTTGGATATCAGGAAAGGGTTCTTTTCCCAGAAGGTGGTTGGGCACTGCACAGGCTCCCCAGGAGAGTGGTCACAGCAGCCAGCCTGGCAGAGTTCAAGCATTTGGACAATGCCCATGGTGTGACTCTTGGACATGGTGCAGTGCACAGCCAGGAGTCAAACTCCATGATCTTTGAGGGCCCCTTTCAACTCAGTTTATGCTATGATTCTATGAAATTCCTTGGAAGCCATAATTTTACTGTCAGGGATCTGTGACTATATCTTTTCTGAACTGAAACCAGCAAGAATTTCATACTTAAGAGATCTGTTATGTGTGCACACATGAAGATGAAATTTTGATCTGGAGAAGAGCTATACTGGTTGTAGAGTCCTGCTGCTGTTTTGGGCAGTAGCCAACAGTAAAGCTGATTTTTAAAGTCTGCCAAATCTAGTGTCAAAAAACTCTTTGTTGTAAAAGGTAGGTGCAGGTATTTTATGCTAATCTACTTCAGAGTAAGGCTAGAAAGCAGTTTTTGAAACCACACTTGTTTCTGAATTCAGAGTTGTGTTTCATGAATCATAGGCTCACACAGTGTGCATAGGTAGGCTCTATTATTTTGAGCTGTCTTTCAAAATGTTGATGGGAGCACACCCATAGAAGTTGAGCTGAGTGAATAATGACACAGTGAATTATGATGATACATTTGCTTAGGTTCAGGATCTTTTCAAGAAAATTTATTTGGAAGGGGGACTCTTTTACATTGATAAGCAACTTCCAAGCCCTGGAAATATGAGCTGTGCTGCCTAGGTGCTCTCCTGCTCTGGCATGCAGGCCAGAGGATGTAAATGAAACCTTTGGTTCTTTGGGAAGCCACATCTGCCACTCTCCCCCTTGTCCTGCTTCCTGCTAGCATGTTTGCCAGTAAAACTCAACCCTGAGAACATTTGCAGACACCAGTCGTAAAAACAGGCCAGGCACAGCAACAGTTAAAGCTTAACAAAAAAATAGTAGGAGTCACAGAAGATAGGTGGGTTTTGTTCCCCCCACACCTCCCTCTCAGCTGTCCTCTTAGGAGCATTTTGCTGGGAAGGAAAATAATTATCATGAGTGCTGTTAAAGGTTGCTGGATGTTCGATTTAGCAAAGCTTGTAGATTTGATTCCTGATTTTTGCTTATCAGACTCAACAATGTCTTTTGGAAAACCCTTTCCAAAATGTCTTTGAATCATTGTAACTTACTTGCATCAAAAATTCAGCTGTAGTTGCTCATTTCCAGTCATGGCCATTGCAACTTAGACTGTAAAGGAAAAGAAACCTGGGGAGGGTGGTTGTTTCAGAATGAAAGGTGTGATGGCTGCCCACTCAGCTATTTAGTCAGAGGTCTTGTTTAACACCATCCTGAGTTACAGGAATTCTGCATTTAGCACTCTGTTATGCTGTGTACCCCCCTTCCCCCAACAAGTATTTGGAAAGCCTCTGTCAGCAATCACAGGGAGAAGAGACAGTTTCATGAGGTGAGTGGGAGGTTATCCCTAATTACAGCTGTGTTATACCAGCATTTTATTTCAAACCCTTCTGCTCATGTACATGATTCACTCAATATGCTATGTGATTATCTACCTGACTTGTTAACTTCTGTGGTCGGGAGGAAATGCCTAGCTTGGGGAAGTAGCTATGGCAACAATTCATATAAAGTTCTGATGTTTATCAGAACAAAAGATAAAGCTTAACTTGCTGACTGCTCAGGCCTCCAATTCTGTAATGTGCAGAAAAGTAGATGCACACATTGCCCACTTATCAGAGAGGGATTAAAAGTGAGTATCTAAAGCATTTGACAATTCTCTCTGGACTCAGATGCATCAGTTAGCATTAGTATAGGAAGAGGTTTTCTTCATATAGATGAGAAAAAGCTACAAATCTCTGCCACACATTAAAAACACATTTGTGGGCCTGAAAGTTTTCTTTTGACTATACCACCTGGCCTAAAAGGTTTCCTTCTCACAGTACAAACCCTGCCTCAGAAACGTCATGGGCTATCACTTATTTCCAAATTCTCTCTTCAGAGAAAACTGTATTTCTGTCTCTGTGCTTCAGCAGTGGAAAGCCACAGTTTTGAGGGGTATCCATAACTAACAGATCTGCAGCTAAGTCTCAAACTGTTTTCTGTCCAAAGTGTCATTAGTTCACTCTTGATCCATGTGCTTAAATGAAACATTGTTATTAATTTAGATCCAGACCCAACATGGGTATCTTACCCTCAGCATTAAAGTTCAAATAGTTGCAAATCTCCATTACTTTACTGGGTAACCTCATACACAAATTTCCTGTTTATCATTCCTCTGAAAACTCTATGAGGAATAAGTGGAAGAGTTCTCCAGAGTAAACTCTGGTTTTCTACCGTCTGAAGCATCGCAGCTCCAAATGTTCAAAATGGCTTGCTTTTCTTGTGGCCTGAGCCTAAAGAGCATCTACCTGCCCAGTCTACTGCTAAGAAAATGCAGGTTAGACTGCAAATGACTTATTTGACACTATATTGTGTTCTCATTTCAGTGTAAGAGTTTTCTATTTTTGTTTCCTATTTTTAAAAAGCTATTAGATTTTATTCTGTATTGTTATATTTATTTCCATTTTAAAAGTTCGACTTTATTGAATTTTCATAGTCTCATAGGAATTTTCATGGTGATTTACGCTGCTTTGTATTCTCTAAACAGTAGCTGACATTGGTCTCCATCTTCCTTTTTTGCTCTGAGCACCTGATATGTGATGCTTTTTTAGCTGGCTTGGTTTTGTACTGTCCTGAGCAAGTACTTTCTAAACATTTTCTATCACTAGATTTAACACCATCAGTGTAGCACCTGGCACTGTCCTGACTAGCGAGGACTGCTTTTGAGGCTTAGAATACCTGGTTATTTTGCTCTCACTATTTACTGGATCATTTTTGTAACATTGGTCTTAGAAACCTTTCTGAAACCATCAGCTCCTTTTCAGGTGCTTTTGAGTGTTCCCTGTGATGAACTGGCACAAACAGTCATGCTGCATGATGGAAAATCAGTCCAGAAGGTGCATTTGACAAGCTGGTATTTAAAAAGAATTCTCCTTTTTCCCTGTCCAACTGCCTGGTCACATCTGTTTAGCTGTATCCTTGTAATCTGATGAAACTGATGGGGTAAATTTTTGCAATGAATAATTCAAACCCCTCTGAATTCCCCAGGTCTTTACTTTCCCCATTTGTGATTTAAAGAAATGGGTTTACCCTATGGTATTGTTTAGCAATCCAGATACACCAATCCTGGACTGAAAGGGTTATGTTTTAGGAGGAATGTAGTTGTTGAAAGTACATAATTAATCTCTTCAGTGAGCATCCTTATTTCCCTTGGGATGAAGACGTTAAATTTGGGCTTGTATTTTGAGTTATGTAGGAGGCTTAAAAATTATCAGGGAAAGTTTTGAATCAGTCAGTATCAGGATATTTTCAAACAAGCCCCAGGTAAAATTTTTATCATGTTCATTGTTATTCTGCTACAGCTTTTCTATTGAATGTAATAAGAATAGGTTGATAGCGGCATTTCATTTTGCACTGCATTTCCATATCTCAAAATATACCATTAGCTGCTTCCCCTAAAAGATATACAGAAGAATTCCCTGCCTCCTTTGCAGTCTGTTTTCATACTCCTAGACATGCTTTATCACCAAAACCTTTCTGTTTATGGATTCAAGACATACAACACAGTGCACGAATTGTTACCACAGAATAAATTCAGGTATGAACATTGTATAATTAACTCCAAGACTTCCAAATTACATATTGTACTAATTACATATAAAGAGGCAAATTACATGGCCAGAGTTGCCTGCTACTGCTTGTGCAAGTTTGCAAAGCACAGAACCTCCTTTATCTTTACCATGTTTCTCCAGCTATCAGCCTACTGAGGTTTGATGATTCAGAAGCAACTTTTCCAAAGGTCAATACAGGTCAATACTGAAGTATCCTTGGAGATTTAAGTTCAGCTTTCTTACATCCTGACTCAGCCAGGTTTCTGATTCTTGGTTC
>WAAG01072790.1:6000-25621 GCA_013390105.1 Tichodroma muraria
TGCGCCTCTCGGTGCCGCAGCCGCGGCGGGCGCGGTCCCCGCCCGTGCCCCGGGATGCGCCCCGGGATGTGCCTCCGCTCCCTGGCATCCCTCGTGCGACCCTGCGGCCCAAAAGGGCTGGCTGGCTGGAGGCCGGACCCCAGGGATCGGCCGTGCCGCTGCTGGGACGCGATTTCCAGTCACAGCCCGTGAGGGCAAACGGGCCCGGGCCGAGGTGACGGGCGGCAGGGCGGCGTCAGCCGCTGTGTCCGTGGGTGAATTCACTGCACGCTCCCTGCTCGGGAACAGCCTAATCCCTTCCTCTCCTCGTGATCCTAATGGCCGAGAAGTTTGATGATTTTTGAAGGTGAAATACCGGGCTTCGGAGGCACCTCAGAGGATGAGGGAGAAGGAGAGGGACGGCCGATCAAGATACTGGAAAATTTCATTTCATCGCTAAGCTTTGAGCAGACTATTGACCTGGAATCCTTTTTCTAAAATGTGAAGAGCAAGGTACAGACTCTCAGTGATGTAGTCTGTAAGAACATGCTTTCCACAGTGTGGACTGCAGGTGCTTTGGTCCTCCTCCTCAAAAGGGACCCTAAAACAGTGCATGGGATCTACTGCACGTACCCTGCAAAGTCCCTGTGAGCGCTGACAAGCCTGGAGGCTACCGTGTGCAGCTCCATCCTTAGGCACATCCCCCTTGTGAGCCTGCCATCGGGTGTGTGAGTGGCGCAGTTGCTCTGTATTCATACAGAAATTCCCACTCCCTGACTCCCTGGGCACGTTGTTCCACATGTTCCTCCCACATGCTCCTCCCACACGTTCCTCCGGATGGATGTAAACATGCAGAGTGACACAATCCCACACCGTATCTACTCCCGAGACTTAAAACATTTCAAGGTTAAACTGTCTTAAATATGCAAAAGAGATGGGACTGTGCAGAGCATTTAATATCTTCAGCTGAAAATAGGTTCAAATGGTCTCAAAACTGGCCTAGACTGCCTAACCAAAAGCATGCTGAGGGCTTCAGTCATGATGCAAGGGATTAATACGCTTAGTGGAGAATAACGACTTGCAGAATCATGGGGCTTAGGGCTACTGGAGATCAATCAGCCATTTCACCTCTGTTTCAGCATACTTCAAGCCATTTCATTTCATCCGGTGTTGCTTTTTGTTGTTGTTGGGTTTTTCATTTTGTTGTTTTTTTTTTACCCCCAGTGAACTGAGCCAAATGGCTTTTAGCTGTAGCTTTTAGCTACAGTCTATCTTCCAGAAAGGTACTCAGTCTTGCTCTGACACAATCAAATTCATTGTTGCCCTGGATAGTTTGCTCCCATTGTTAATTCTCCTTGTTTAGAGCTTGCATCTCGTTTAGATTCAAGTTCCAGTACCTTTAATTTTGTGACACATTTTTCTCTCATAAAGATCTACATAATACTCGGTACCCTCTGTCTGACAGCGGCTGTACACTTCAGTTAAGTCACCTCTCAAAGGTCTGTTCTGGATGTTTTCAGGATACATTGTTGCATGAGTACTTTTCAGTTGTGCAAGTATCTTTGAGAAAGGCAGGATGACAGCATGTGGTAGTCACGCAATTATCTCTTTGTCCCTGGATCCATTTTGTAGACCAAATGCAACTACAGGCAGTCATGCACAATTAGTGTATTATTCAACTCAGATTATTTGTAGGCTTTCATGAAGAACACTCTCCTTTTTCACAGCTTTACAAATAGATTTTGATGCTTAATAATAATTTTCATGCACCTTTGAAGATAAAAACTTCCCATGTCACCAAATGAGGCTTTTTCTGTGATAAGAAAGAAAAAGAAATCTTTTTTGAGCTAGCCAAAATGTTGAGCAAATTTCTACTCTTAAGAGCACAGTGACACCTAAAGGCTCAGTCTATCAGTCCTGTCTGGCTGTATTCCTGTCAATACTGCAAGTCATGCAGGCATCCAACTGCCTTTTCAGCGGTGGCTTAAATATTGCCAGCAGAATAGCTGTGGCAGTACCAAGCTAAGCATGAGCTGCAAATTATTCTTGAGAACTGGGAAAATATCCAAGTGGTTAACACATGTGGATGCCTCCAGTTTTGTAACTATGCAGCTAAATGTTTCATTTGAAGGGGCTCAGTATGCAGTACACATACCCTGATTATTTTATGTCAACCTCCTTTGACTGGCTTTCGAGGCTTCACTACGTTCACCTTGCTCCCTGTCTTTTTGCCTCAACAAAGGCTTGTGCAATCAGGATAGATATATAGGCATGTCTGTCCTTACTGCCTCATAACTTAGAACTTAGTAGTGCATTTCAGGTGTCTTGGTAGGGACAAGGTAGAAATTTTACGTGAATAATAGGTAGCTAGAGGAAAGAGAGTCTGTAATGGTCTCTAGATGCATCCTGGCTGAAAGAAACATTGCAGTGTGAACTCAGCTGTTACTCAGCACAGAGCTTGCACCAGGCACAACCCTTTGCAAACACACTGAGTTGGCAATTCTGTAAAATATTTTGGTTTGAGCCTAGCATCTATAAGACACCAGGCTGCCTAAAAACAAACATAAGTGGTTCTATCCATCCCAAGATGTTATGATTATTTAAGGTATTTATAATTACTGTAAAATCAGCATTAAAGGGGAGATAGTACCAAGAAATATTTTCCTATTACACAAAAGGTTTGGCATCACATTTGTTTACCAACAAACCCACAATGTTTGTCCCCTCCTTCCCATTTTATATAGGAGTTACTTGAATTTTTTTTTCCAGGATTTCATTGCACTTTTGTACAAAGGCTTTAATAATTACACTGACCTTCGTAAAACTATTACCATTCATCTGAGTGTTTTCATCTGGTGATGATCCAGTTGTGGGAACTACAGAAAAGGAATTGTTCCCTTCCCTTTGTTACTTCTCTCACATTTGTCTCACCAGTTATTGTATTCTTCTGCTCCTCATGATCATTCAAGCCATTACTGGAAGCAAAAAGAACTCAGGAGTAAATAGAATCAGCGGCTCCACCATGCACACACAACCATGTTTCTGTACTTGACATCTAACATTCATTATCCCTTAACAGAGAGCATACTGCCTTCTGCCATGCCAGAGTATCAGATGTGCTGCTTTCAACACTAGAAAACACAAAGTTAGGATAATATCATTATGATGAAACTCCAAATTTACAGAAATTTGGGATGGATCTGGGCATAGAAGACCATGCATCTGCTTCACTGACAAGACTTTTGCTCAGAGGAAAAATATTTCCATTTTTCTTTTCACTGCTGAAGAATGCTCATGAAGATCTTCATTACACAAAGGGGAATGAAAGAAGAGGGCAGTTCAGCGGAATAAGGCAACCTTCCAGTTCAGCTTCTAGGAGGTTGCACCAAACTGTGACCAAGATAGAAAGCAGGTCACAGGAAGGCTTCTGTTGGGAAGTGAACTGCTAAGATATGCTGGCTCTTGCCACTACATCACGATATAACACATCCATTTTTTTATCAAGTCTTTTGATAGGGCATTTAGTCCCTGCAAGCAGTCTGTGAAATAACAGGGTTATACTAAAACTTCTGCTGCAGTAAAAATAGCAGTAACACAAGCCAAGCTGCACGCAAAAGCACAAACTGTAGAAGGTCAAAACAGAAGAAAAAAAAAAACAACAACCCTCAATTAAAACCATAATCTTTTATTTTAGGGCCTGTTAAAAACCATCTGAGATTTGACCCCTCCTTTCTGCACACCCAGAGTCAGCACTATTGCCTACAGACTCTCTGCAGCCTCACCTATATGATCATTTTGCCTCCAGGTCAGTGCGTGCACTTTAGCCCAAGCTCCTGATTTACCCACGCAATTTCTCATAATCACAGAAAAAATTTGTTTTGAAAAGACCTCGGAGATCATCAAGTCCAACCTGCGATCAAACATCACTATATCAACGAACCTGTGGCTCTAAGCTTTTCTTAGACACCTCCTGGGACGGTAACTCCACCACCTACCTGGGCAGCCCCTCCCAACGTCTCCCCTCAGCCCCTCCCCTCTCATCACCTTCTGTGAAGGAATTCCTCCTAATGTTCAGCCACAACCTCTCCTGGCATAGCTTAAGGCCACTTCCTCTTGAGTAGCTTATCCCAACCTGGCTACAGCCTATTTTCGGGCAAGTGCAGTGAGCAGTAAGGTCACCCCTGAACCTCCTTTCTCTAGGCTACACCTGGAGCTGTATCAATTTGCTATAGCTTGGGCTAAACCAAAAGGCTATTTATGGGAATTTAGAATCCCACCATTATTAGCATTTCCTTTCTTCAGCTACTAATGAGTCCCAAAGCACCGCGCCCCGGGTCGGGTCGGGCCGGGCCGGGCCGGGCTGGCCCAACCCAACCCAANCGCGGCGGGGCCGGCGCTGCGGCGCTGGCGCCGTAGCGGGCGTGCGGGCTCCCTGGCGAGCTTTGGCATCTCGAGAGTCGGGCGAGTTTGGGAGGTGAATTCTGAACGTCAAAGCGGAGCACTTTACAGGAGGGGAGGGTTCAATGTTTACACAGGCTAGAAACGGATTTATTCTCACTCTTCACTCCCCAGTATAGCTTTCATTGCTTTCATTTAAAAACGCATCAGCGATACCCTTCATGGTTTTCCTTTACTAAGTGGTGCAGACTCTTTCTGCATATATGGTTAGAATCTAGTTTCTTCTGTATAAATAAACTATAAACATTAACTCAGTGTTGTGTACCTTCCATTTAGTTTCTTTGCTTGCTTATTTTGGACAGCCTAAATCTGTGCTAGCTTTACTTGCTTTAAAAAATGAAGATAAATTTAAAACAGCTGACCCAACAGTATGTTACCTCATGTGGAGGCTGGGGTTAAGCAACATTTGTGACCTGACTAAGAGAGAAACCTGGGCTTCAGATTGTTTTGTCAAATGAAGTTTTAAAGTGTCCATAGTATCAGTTGGACAAGGACATGGACAGAGGCAGTCTTCAATTCTGCTTGCATTTTGCAGTGGTAGAGGCGATAAACAAGGAGTGCCAAGCTCAGGCAGTTCTACTGAGTTCAGCTAATTTGAGAAGTGTTAAAAATGGCAGAGTTCATAGAAGAAAAGTTTGATGAGGATTTAGTTCTGTAAAGCTTGCAAAATGCATGCTTATATTTATTTGCTCTTGATATGCTTATAAAGAGCATTTAAATTTTGACCAATTCATCTTCTGTGTTACAGTGATACCATCTACTTAATTTTCATTAATGTTGTTAAAGAACAAACTATTAAAATGAGTGTCCAACCAAGAGTTGATACTGGACTGTCAGTAGCAGAAACCAATTTGCCAAGGCTCAGTGCTTCCCATAAATCTAGGAGTGGATGTTCACTTAACAATAATTGACAGACGGATAGGATCCTGTCAAGGAAGTGAGCACATTTTGATGTCTAATTAGAGTTCAGTGATGGTTTTTTAGGCTTCTGTTCTTCAGCTGTTAGATGTTTTTTTTTCTTTTCAGGGAAGTGGATGCAGTTGTTAATTGTTTCTTAAAGTGAAATCAAACACCACCAAGTCGATATATACAAGCTTCTGGGAGAATGATATCCTGTCCAAATAGTTAAGACTTGTATTGACCATTCAGGCTCTCAATTGTTCTTCTCTGCAATAGTTTACAGATCTTGCCAAGTTAGATGGAACATAGGAGATACTATCAAAAGCAACCTGCTTTGTCTCATTCTTTACAGTGTGGAAAACAAGGGGGTTACCAGTGACCTTGAAGTCAAAGTAGAAGCATAAGACCTTAATTACTCATAATAGTGAATTTCAAGCAGTATAGCAATTTAGCTTTTACCACACTCTCTGGATCCAAGAAATATTAGAAGGCTTTCTGCTTTTATTTTCCAGTTTATAAAAGATTTGACTAAAATCCTCAAATAATTTCGTACAAGAGGTTTTTGATGTTCTTTGGTGGTATTGGCATAGTTTTTTTCAAGCATTTCTGCCATTATCCTTCTGCTTTGCTGCCTAATCACATATTTCTCTCTTTTCCTGCAGAATCTCTAAATCCTACAGTAAATACCTCTGGTTTTTAAAATCTCACTGCTAAGCCAGACACATCCAAATACTAGTAAGTTTGTTGGGTTGTTGACTTCATGTCTGTTTCGTTGAGTACATTTCCACTGAAGCTTTAATGTTCCATCTGTCACAGTACTCAGAAGCCCAGTCTCGTGTTGTGGGATCTCTCACCTGATGTTTTGTACAGAAGCAAAGTACTCAAACTTTGAGCAGCACTTGTTATCAGTGCCAGTAGAACAAGTCTTGTAAATATGATTTGTAGAAACGAGCTTGTGCATCTTCAAAGTGAGCGGTAGAGTAATATAGAAAGCAAGATAGTTTTTTAAGTTCAACAAAACTCAGAATATTGGAAAGAACCTATTTTCTTCTCCATCAGGATCTCTTATTTATGAGAAGCAGCTTGATACAGATCTAGAGCCCTGGTTCCCCAAATGCCAAATATTTTTTTCTCTGTTTTCTTCTTATTCACTACTGGGAGCTAGGCTGGGAAAGCAGTGTGACTGTCAATTGGAGAGAGGTTGGAAAACAAACTCTGGCAGTATTTGATTTTTTTTTTTAAAGTCTTTCCACAGATGCAAGGTATGATAGATGAACACAGAACAACTGTTGCCTACTAATTTTCAGTTCCTTTATCTGGAGCTAGGACAAACTGTCAAAGCTATTCTTCTAGACAAAAAGGACATGTCTGTACCCTCCCCCCCCTTTTTTTTCTTCAATTTCTGTATCAGTGACTTGGCAAGGAATTGAAAGCAAAGGTCTCCCCTGTTAAAGGCACATAGTTCTAAATATATAGCTATAATTTTTTTATCTGTTAATTAATTTATGACACACTGACCAGGCTAGGTAAGAGCAGAAACAAATGTTATCTCTTATTTGCTGTAGACAAGGTAAGGTGGTACAATAATTGTTCTGTTCAGCAGACATTTATCTCAGTTTCAGCTGTAAACAGTTGTAATTCTTTAGGGAGATTCTTTGAAATGGAAAATGCAAGGGTCCAACCCAGTTCATCTGTGATACAGCTATTAAAACAAGGGACAAAGAAAGATGTTTGAGACCAGAAACAATCTCTTAAAATCCTCTGATTCTGTTGCCAGGGCAAAAGCACTGTTAAAACAGTACTGCCTTAATAAGTGTGATTCTAAATGGGAGAAGATAAGCAAATTTCTTGACTTTTTTCCTTAGACAAGAAAACCAAATGAATCTGTTATATTCCTCTGTTCACAGAGATTTGAACCCTTATGTTTTCAGGAGAAGAGAAACTTGACACGGGGAAAAAACACCATGAGGCTTCTTTGTGCTTCACTTTCTCTTGCCACGATATGCTGTCTGGCTGAAGGTACCCTGTCAAAAACAGATGCAAAGAAAGGTGCTGCAAAAAAACTGGAGGAAAAGGTAAGGGAAATAACTGAAATTCTGTCTTATCTAACATGTGCAGTGAATTAGTTGAACTTTGGTAAATGGCCTCTACCTCTGTTGAAACGGTGTTAGTGCATTTCCGCTGAAGCTTATACTCCAGATAAAGCTTGAAACTGTCCTTTTTTTCTGTGTGTCACAAATGGTTCACTTTTTGAAACATATGATACAGACTTCTGGAGCTTTATCCTCTATGCAAGCTGCAGAAGCAGGAAGCTTTTGTCCCCTCAGGGAACACATTTCTATCCCTTTGGAAACTAGGGTGGGGAACAGTAGTTTGGGTCAAGAGCTCTAGGTCGTTTACTGGTGGAATGGAGCCTTGCCAATGGGAAGGCTGTATCCTGATGAAAGAGTTTGAAGAGCCTTCTAACCAGTAGTTCTTTTGCAGGCAGAAATGATTCAGAGCCCCACAATAATCCGAGCAAGCAGAGCCAGCGTGCTGAAGTCTCTCTTCACTTGCTCAGCATGTTATTGTTTCCTGTCATTGTGCATGTACATCTGTCACTCTTTGTATTACTTGCTCAATAGCTACCAGGAAGCAAATCTCATCTGCAGGTAGTGAGGGTAATCCAAAGTGTTAAGGCAGGCCATATCTCTGAATTCCTTACAATGAATCAATAGATGGCTTCTGCATACCCACCAATGAGATCTTCTCATTCTGTTTTTATCTGCTGGGTCAGTTCCCTAAAGAAGAGTGTTTAAGATCTTGACCTTCAATAACCACAATGCAGCATTCTCAGACTAAAATATATCCAGTTTAAAAGCTGTCTTCAAATTCTTGGTTAAGATCTCCTAACCCCTTTCTATTATTTTGGTGGTAACATGACAGAAAGTATTGATTAGAAAACAGAGCACCATCAGGTGTCATAAATTATGTTCTTTACTCTTATAATGTTTTGGGTTTTATTTTTTGTTCATATGATTTTTTTGCCTTCCAAACAAAGTAAATTTACTGATGATGACAAATAATTTCTGAGGGACTTGTGTGTTCTAGTTCTAAATCAAAATACTCTGCATCATTTAAAGGGAGTGCTCAGAATTTAATGAAGTGATTTGTTTTGCTGTTGTTTTTAAAGTCTGTTGCCATAGAAAGTGGCTGTTTCATATAACTTGTTCTAATAACTGTCTTCTCTCCACAGAAGCTGCATTCTGATAAAAATGTTCAGGACCGGGGATTGGTAGTTGTGGATCCAAAAGCCAAGGATATTATACTGGAACATAAAAGTTATTGCTCCAAGAAGATGAAGGAACGACATTTCTCAGGAGATGTTCTGGGATATATTACTCCTGTAAGTTGATACAATGAATAAAGTTTGTGCTTTGAATGAGTATGCAGCAGACTGTGCTAACCTGCAAGTTTGCATCCCTGCTTTAAAAGTATTTTTATACTGGTCAAATACAGTCAAATAGCCAGAGAAGTATTTGAGACTTGACTTGGGGTTCAGGTGGTCTCAGACCCTTGTTCTTCCACCAGTCTCTTGGAGGATGTCCTAGGTAATATTGTTTTTCTTCTCCCTGGTGTTGAGCAATACACTTAGAGCAGGTACTGGATGTGCAGCTGCAGTTGGAGCTGCAAGTTGTGCCTGCGTGGGAGCCCCAGGCAAGGGGCCTTGACCTGCTGCTGACCCTTCAGATAGCAAAGGACATGGGGACCTGTGGCGCTGGGCAGGTGACCAGACACTCAGACACAGCAAGAGCCAAGGGCTCAGCAGAAAGACCCCAGAATATCACAGGCACGGAGGGTACAAAACCTTGGGATTCCTTTGTTGGGGGTCCCTTCCCAGATGCACCAGCTTGAGCTGTTTCTGTACTGTGTACTGTACATTAAATTGCTTTAAGGATCCGGATCTGGGACTCTGCCGTGTGAAATCCAGGGCTGAGTCACTGGAGTCCAGGGTCACTGGAGTCGCCCTCAGCAGTACAAGTTGTGGTGGGAGTGCGACTGCCAGAGTAGCTCCTGCATGGTCAGACAGGGAAGCTTTCTTTACACTGATTTTAACTGGGATGAGAGTATTCTCCTGTCAGTGGTGAGTCAGGTGAAGTTGCAGTGAAGTCAGAACAGGAGGGCTGCAACTCAGACCTGCTAAATCAACAGTAACAATTGTATGCTGCTGTCAAACTGACGTCTTTTGCTATACTGTCTCCTTCAAAGCATTCTTTCGTGAATGATAAGTGTTTCATCTTTTTTTTTAGAGGATACTTTTCACTTGTTTTTGTTTTACACTGCTCAAAGGACAATTAGTTGCCCTATAAATTTTCACCTTTCTCAAGTTCTCTTGAATGTAAATTCAGAGTCTGTAAATTCAAAGCTGTGTGGGACTGTACAAGCAAGTTGGTGTAGTTCAGGTGAATTAGCACAATTTGAAGATTGCCTTTCATGTAGCTATCAGAGCTTCCAGAGTACTTTCTTACTTAAATTAAAGCAATGTCCCAGAAGGTTTCCTCAAATGAATGATGTAGCAGATGATTACATTTCTGTTAAAGAGTTTATATTGGTCAAAAGTGGAGTGAACTGTGTATCTTGCTTCTGAGTCTCTCACTTTTTTTCTCTCCTTTGTTTTTCAAGTGGAACAACCATGGCTATGACATTGCTAAAATATTTGGAAACAAATTTACACTAATCTCACCGGTTTGGTTACAAGTGAAAAGGAGAGGGAAGGAGAGGTTCCAGTTCACTGGGCTCCATGATGCTGATCAAGGTGTTATTTTCTTTTTCTTTGAATGTGAATTGCACTATTGGTGCGGACTAGGTAGCTTTGGCATAGTAGGTGGGTTTTGCTAGCTCTGCCTCATGTGAAGTACTTTCATCCATTCCATTTTTTGGGTTCTCTTCAGAGCAAACGTCTTTCTGTCCTTACCTGCTTCCACATGTGTAGATAGTTTATTTGTCAAAAAATGTAAGTGGGAAGATTGGCTTTTCCACCATGCTCTCCATAAAGACCCTTTTAAAAAAAGGAAAGGGCAGAGATCCTGTACAGGGGAAAACAGACTTTGGTGTTGCACTGTGCAGCTGTTTACCTGTTGTTGGTTTTGGTATCTTTTCTTTGCAAAAACTTTTAGGTGAATTTATTTTCGAAAGGGAAGATAAATCTAATTTGAAAATAATTTTTTCCCTTCTTTGCAAGGAAAGTGGCAGCAAGTTTAAATTTCAGCTGGTATGTGCTAGTTCATGGTTTGGAATAGATTGAATGTGAAATTTCATTTGAAATAGCTAAAATTCTTACCATGTTAGTGCCTCCTAACAAATTCATCCTAGTGCAATGACTGCCAGGAGGAGTGGGTGGAACACTTTAGAATACTATCTGAAAAAATCAAACATTCCTCCCAGGTGATGCCTGGTGGCTGCAGAAGTTGTTCTGCATAGGCACTAGGGCAGCTTCTGTAGTGAGGCAGATGTAAGCAGGGAGGGGCTGGGTGGGGACTACTGTAAGGCTGTAGTGAATGCTGTGGTGCAGGTTCATGGCTTCAGATTCTGTGCATCACAGGAGGCACACTTCTGTCTGGGTGGATTATGAACTGCTAGTGTGTGGCAGGAAGATGTGTATAATGAAACTATGCTACATCATTTGAAGAATGCTTGAAAATATGTTGTCATTGTCAACATCATTTATATTTTATCAGCTGTCTTACTTGATACTGTTTGACAGGCTGGATGAAAGAGGTGAGAAAAACTTCCAAAAACATCAAAATAGGTGAGTCTCTGGTTTATGTTTGTTTGCTTGCTTTTTATCTTCTTTAGCTGCTAGGAGAGGAAAGGAAGGCTTTCTTCCAGGTTTGTATGGGAGGAAGGAAGATTACCTTAGCACAGCTGTATGACAAAGATGTCTGAGAAGAAAAATTAAAGCACTTAACTGTAGATAGTTAAGTAACTGAAGTGTTGACCCTATTGATGCCTTTGTTTTGCCTTAGCTTCTTGTCTCTGAATAATCCTGGGTTACAGTGCCCTCCCTGGAGGGATACTAGTATATAATTCTGCTTGCCTCTCTGGGGAAAGAAGTCTTCAAACTTGTTGCTTGGGGTTCTGTGTAGTTAAAAAGAAAGAAAAATCCAAATCTGAGTCAGTCAGTCAGACTTTCCCGCATGATAGTGGAAAAGTCCTGCTTTGTCTCTTCTCCCCTTGAAGCTGGGAACTCATGGGATGTGCTACAGTGTGTGTTGTTAGGGAAAATGGCAAGTGTTGCTGTAGAGATTCTCCTGTGCTAGGCTTCTTACGTTTGTCTATGGCAAGAATTCTGTGGAACTGTGAAATGCTTCTTGATTCAGAAGGGAGTATGAAATTTGAAATATATTAGAAAAATTGAGTGCTCAGTCAGATATTTTAACGTACTTCAGCTGCCAGAGGATAAAGCCTTTGAAATCTCTCAATATTCTTCTAAAACACTGTTTTACAACCATGGTAGTTAGAAGGGGCTTAGACATAGCTCCATAAAATCCATTGCCTTTTCCTGTGGGCATGATTATCGACTGTTCCAACAGCAGTTTTCCTGTCTATATTTTTAATTTTTTGTGTTTTTAGAAAAAGAAATTGCACAAGCTCAAGTACTTTCCAAAAGTAAAAATTTGTCTTAGGGCTTTGAGTTGAGTAGAAGAGTAAAGTAATATTGGTCTGTGTATGGAGTAAATTAGAGTTTGAGTTGAACTTTTCTACCTCATTATTGTGGTAGAAGAGATGCACAACTTAAAGATTGGTGTCTTATGTTGTTGCTGGTTTAGGACTACTTGAGGCCCTAAGTGGTAGTTCAATTAAGATTGTTCAATCAAATGAAGGTATCTTCTCTTAAAACTTGCATCAGTGCTGATCATTAACTAAACTTGAAATGAAGAAGAGTGTTCTGCACTGTCAATTTATCTATGCTGCTGAAGTTGGTCAGCGTGCAAAAGCAATAATCTCAGTCATGGGATATGATTTTTAGTGGCATCTCTGCTTGTATCTGCTGTATTCTGTTTCTACAGAAACATTCCAGTGTACATAATAAATTCTTAGTTTTAACTACTGATTGACAACTTTGCCTGATAGTGCCTCGAATTTTGTTTGATGGCTGGACTTACCAAGATTTTGAGAGTGTTTTTGGCAGTGAAGATGAGATAGAGGAGCTTTCCAAGAATATGGTTCGGCTAGCCAAGGTAAAAAAACTATTTATGATGCTTATAAAATAGTGTGAGATGATGCTTGATTCCTTTTGTAATAGATGTTTTCTCATTTCTTGTGATTTTGTATTCTACAAAATAAAATTTGCTCAAAACAATAATGAGGCAGGATTCTTAATAGTGTGTCTTAGTATGTGTCCAATTCCTGTAAATATGAAATGTAGCAACACTTAAGTGAAGGTGACTGTGAGACTACATCAGGCTGATCAACATAACCTTGTTGTCATTGACAGCTGCACTCGTGATTATTGCCTGCTTTAAATTTCTTCATTTCTATTAAAAATATAATTATTGAACTGTGGCTAAGCTGTTTAGTGGTGTTTTCTGATAGGCAGAAAAAGGGTCATGGCTGCAATGAGTGCTGTTTTCTGTACAGGAAGGAACACATTCAGGCTCAATGTGGTAAAGCTAAGGAGCCACTTTTAATACCAAGAATCACTTGCTGGGTATGTGTTACTGAACACTTTTGCTCAGGTCTGATCAACCAGTTTCCTCAAAATGTTGAGAGACTGGGGAGAGGAGAAGAGGAATTTTCTAAGGATTCTAGCCAGCCCCTTTCCTAATGGCTTTAGAGCTATCCCATGTGTGTGACTAGACAAGTTGCACCCAAAAGACATTCAGCATTAGTGGTTGATTCATGGCAGCCTGTTTATTTATTGTCAGAATAAGAGTTCTCACTTGCTACATGATGTAAAGAAATCTTGCAGTGCTCTAAAGGAAGTTGGATGTTAAGTTAAACTGAGTAATTCCTTAAAATTTGTAACCAACACATCAGTTTTAGGTCCTCAGTAACATTTGACCTCTTAAGGAGGTCAATTCAAGTACAACAGTATCCTTGATCATGCTAAGAATAAATTATCAAAAGAGACATTAATTTTGGGAGATATTTGGAATCATGTCTATGCCGAATTAGCATTTACATCTTTAGACTCAAGAGATAATGCATTTTTTTCCCTGATATACAAGTAAAAGTGTGTCAGATTATTTGCTAACAACCACTTTTCATTAGTGTCTGAATTTTCCTAATACAATATTGGTTTATTCTGTAAGAGTAGATATCATGGATAACTAATAGAGATTTTCAACTTTTGCATATTTGTGTTTGTTAAATTATTTAAGTTTCTCTTGGACTTCTCCATGAAATGCTGTGTTAAAGATGAATCTGGTGTAAGAATACAAAGCGTATTCAATTTGTTATAGTACAAGAAAAATAACTGCATGGTAATTAACTTTGTGTTGTTGACAATTCTCTTTATTTAGAATGAAAATTTTGATGGTTTTGTAGTTGAAGTTTGGAGTCAGCTGGGAAATCAAAAGCAAACGTGAGTATAAATCTCTAGGATGTAATTCCTAAAAGTCAGCTCCCTTCAAGCATCCTTTTAATTTGTCCATATTGATTTGAATATGTCTTTATAAATAAATACACTTCATTCTAGAACAAATAAAGGTTGTTCTGCTTGTCTTGCAATGAAGTAAAAGGGTTTACCTCACTCTACATGAGATGAAAGATTACATAATAATCTTCTCAGTGGGTTTAGCAGGCCACATTAGTCTTTCATGCGTGAGTTTTGCATGATGTAACTTGTATGAGGATGTAGAGGGTACCTCAGTTGCACACTCACTCCCATGTTGGCACTGGCCTTTATCATAACATTGTTTGGCTTGGGTTACTGGGTTTGGTTTGGAACAGTGTGATACTGTCAAGACCTAAGGAAAATGCCAAACTTCTGCTTCATGAGGAAGAGGCAGAATATGGTGGTGAAATTAATGATTCGGTATAGGAATCTGAAGATTTTGTGTTAGTTGCTCTGGAAATTCAGGCATCCTTTTCTCTAAAGCGCAGTGTTTCTTACAGATCTCTGTTGCCTAAAATGTCTGGGGGAAAATGGCTTTCAAGAAAGCTGCACAGAATGCTGAATTCATTATGGAAGGCTTTCACCTTTCAAAAAAATGGTTACTTCAGGTTATTCTGGTTAGGGCAAATGCTGCTGACTGATGGCATATGTTAGTTACTTCTTGGACTGAGTGTACTAGTAGCAGTCCTGCCTTTTCCCTATCAAATTAACACTTGAGAACAAAAAATTGAAACTGCAGAATCTTTTGAGCTTTGTAAAGGGCTCCATCAATTGCCCTGCAATGAGTAATCCTTCAGCTCTTGCTTATAATTAAGTAATTTGTTTCTGAGAGCTTATCTGTATTCTGGGCTCTGAACCTAGTGCAGTGTCTTAATAAGGTAGCCAAGAAGGTGACTGAAGCAATTAGTAGCTGCCAGTCAGAAGTGGGTGGTAGTGGTTGTTTTATTTACTGTCATTACTGTATTTAAGTAAAATCAATCGTTTTCCTATTAATTAACATGGATGTAAGACAGACTGTAACATTCATTGTAAGACTCACTGAAGATAATTTTAAACACACTGGCATGAAAGTGCTGTATTGCAAATGAAACACATGAGCAAAGCATACTTTTCTGTTAGCTCCAGGGTGAGTTCATCTGTGGCATGGTAAAAATTCTGCTCTCTGCCAGGGGTAATGTTGGTTTAAATCAATGTTGTTTCACAGAATCACAAAATAAGCTGAGTTGAAAGGGATCCACAAGGATCATCGAGTCCAGTTCCTATCCCTGCACAGCACCATCCCCAAGATTCAAACCATATGCCCAGGTGTGTTGTCCAAAGGCTTCCTGAACTCTGTCAGGCTGAAGCTGTAACCACTTCCTTAGGGAGCCTGTTCCAGTACCCGAGCACCCTCTGGGAGGAAAAAGAGAAGAGATCAGTGTCTGCCTCTCCTCTTCCCCTCAGGAGGGAGTTGTAACTGCAGTGAGGTGTCCCCTCAGTCTCCTCCAGGCTGAACAGCCCCAGTGACCTCAGCTGCTCCTCACACGGCGTCCCCTCAAGGCCCTTCACCATCCTCATGGCCCTGCTCTGGACACTCTCTAGTAGCCTTATGTCATTTTTACATTGTGGCACCAGCACTGCCCCCAGCACTGGAGGTGAGGCTGCCCCGGGGCAGAGCAGGGTGGGACCGTGCCCTCCCTTGCCCGGCTGGCCATGCTGGGCCTGATGCCCCCAGGACAGGGCTGGCCCTGCTGGCTGCCAGGGCTCTACTGATTCAGATTCCACTTGCCAGTGACCAGGACCCCCAGGTCCCTTCCCACAGTACAGTTTATCTAACTGTGTACTGGACACTTTGTCCAGAAGGACACTATGAGAAGCAGGTATCATAAAAGCTGTTCATACTAGAGGAGATACTGCTGTTTAGTTGCCTTAGCCTTCAGTTACCTGAGTGCTATTTAGGTGAAGCACCACTTCCATTCACTGTCTGTCTGTTATTGATAGAAAGGAGAATAGCAAAATACTTCTATATTTCGCATATATAGAAAATAAGTATGTAGAATGTTGAAGTATTTTCCATATCTTCTGAAAAGGGAAGGGTTATTCTTACACTGTATAATGGTAACTGAATCCTTTTCTCTGAGTCAGTAATGTGTAATTATATGTGGCCACTTGAACAACACTTGAGGATTATCCTAACTTAAGTGTGAGATTGTCACAAAAGCATAAAGGGAAACAGAAGTTAGGAACTGCAGATTTTCCTCCATTTCGAGACCTGATCTAAGTTCTTCATCGGAAATTCATCAGTGGGTTTTTCCTCCTTTTATTGCTGTGTCCCTAGAAATGGTTAGGGTGTTTAAGTTGCACAGGGTTGGGCTTGCAGCATTCTAAATGATGCCAGTTGAGACAGAAAGATGAAGCTGGGTTCAGTGTGCAGTTACAGCTGTTCTGTGAATGTAGGAGACTCACATCATTACATGGAAATTTTGTCTCATGATGTTTCTAAGTTGTGGGACCCGTGTCTTCATTTTGAGATTAAGTGTATTTTCCTATCCCTTGCTTTGAAGCTCGATGGCTTGGCTATCCAGTGCTCCAGGAGTTTTCCCTAATAATGTTTTTTGGAGGGAACAGCTTCTTAGAAAATCATAAGGGGCAAAATTAAGTGAATTTATTACGTTGGCAAACCTGTACTTTTATTGCACTTTGAGTGCTGTTACTTTGGGATCAGTTAATTTCATTTTGAGTAGCAGAGCAGAGTTTTTTCTGGGGAGGCATGGGTGATCTCTTGCTTTGCTCTTTCCTGTCAGAAGAGTTGGGGCAGTGCAATGCCTCCTTTAGCCCACAGCGTGGCAATATTGTAACGTGAGTCACACCTGGTCTTCCCTCAGCTGGTGTCTTTTGAAAGTGGCAAACACCGGTGGTAAAGCAAGTTCTTAACCTTGGAAAGGTGGGGATTTGTTCGCAGGAGATGTCAGCGCAGAGATGAGCCCTAATCCTTTGGAGAGGCGAAGTGCTTGTATTTGTGCGTGCTCCAAATAAAGCACCTGTCGCAACTGTTAGGTGCAGTGTAGGCTTTCCTGGTTCACAGCCTGGACCAAGCAGCTTAACCTGCTTCTAGTTAAAGGGACAGAAGATCATAATGATGCTCCTGGGAACAGACATTTTGCCTTCAAACTACTTTCAGAGCAGTCTGACAAAATGAGGAGACCTGCTTAGCTAATACAGTTTTTAAATGTTATTTAATGTAAACATGTTTCAGTTTAAAAATAAAATTTAAAAAAAAAATCCCTTTTTTTCCTGACATACAAGGAGTAATCTCACGTAAGCAGTTAGCAACAGGTTATTGAAACTCAACACAGGTGCATAAAAATGTATGGGTCTCTGCTGCAGCTGCCAGCTTGCTTTATGCAATGTTAGAGCAGTGGTGTCAATCTAGGGAAAAATATTTCACAGAGAATCATTATGGTTTTCATTTTTCAAAACCTAAATTAAGTGCATACCTAGCTATTAAATTAATAAATGGCACTCAATTATTCTATATATTTCATATATCTTTGTTGAGGGGAAAGCTGCTGTGGGAATTATTCCTGTGATGTCTTTAACTGTGTTATGGAAAAGATCTGTGATCCCATCCAATGCACTGCCTTAGTGGCATAGGAACACTTGATACAGCACAGATTGCTTTATCTAGCTTAAAATGACAACAGGGGGATTTGCTTATGGAACATTTGTGCCTGATACGGTGTTTCAGCTATGAAACCAGCATCCGCTCACTGTCTAAAGACAGTGTGAATGATGCCTTCTAGCAGAGCATGCCCAAAGCAGGTGAGTCTGCAAAAGAATCTGAAAACCTGCAAATTAGTGTCCTAACTCACCAATAAACTGGCCTGTGATTTAAAAACTACTTTATATATCAGAAAGCTGGATTAATTGCAGCTGAGTGTCTCTTCTCAGTTGACCTCAGCTGAGCAAGTGCCCCCATGAGAGACCTCTTTTCAACAGCTGAACCTGAATATTGGATAGGCATTTTCATAACATATGCTCTCCCTTGATGTTGGGGCTTAAACATTGCTTAAAAGTTTTGTGATGCTTAAATTATGTAAGAATCTTCATGTAACAGGGTAACAGTACTAGCTTTTCAGTAACACATAAATCCTGTGACCAGACTCTTTAAGAACCTGTGATCAGTGAGTATTTTTAAAATTAGGTAAACTCGGACACTTCTCTCTCAGCCCTTTGCATGTTTCTAGAAAACTTTTCTTTTTTGAGGTACTCAAGTCAACTTTAGAAATGCGTGAAAATTTTTCCTTCAAGGCCCAAAGAGTTATATAAGAAGAGTCTTCAGTTTCCTGTTTATTCCAGCTGGCATCACAGATGAGGTGAAATATTGCTAAGAAGTTATGTTGCTGGCATCCGCTAAAACATGAAATTCTGTTGTTTCTGGCTCACTAAATATCTTCTGTTTTATGTCTTCTTAAGCAGAACTAACTGAAACTAGTTTGGGTTTTTTCAAGAACAAAACATTTTTCAGTCATTCTGGTTTGGGGTAATAGAAGTGTTCTGTAATGCTTACCAGACTACAGTCTTAAATTATATAAATCCTTTGTGCTGCTTCATTTTGCATATTCATTAAATGTTGATTTATCAACATTATCAATTTTTATAAGAGAATTATGTGCCTGAATGTATCTGCCTGCTTTCATGTTAGATATCCTGAGCAGCCTGTTCTCTGGCTCTTGATGTAGGAGCCTTGGTGCCTCGAGTCTTACACAGCAATGCTGTATGCATGCTTTGTATACTTTCACATGTGTAAAATGGCATTGGGGTCTTCTGTTTAGGTTCTTAATTTTAGAAATAATCTTTTCCATCTGAAGAACCCAAATTGCTTTGATATGTGTGCGTGGGCCTGTTTTGGGGGCTTTATACTGACCACTTCAGGCTCTTGCAGATGTCTAATACAGATACTTTGAAGCACCCTCTGTAGCACTGGTTCCTACTTCTTCTCTGTGTTTTCTGGGAATAGAATTATTAATATACAAATCACAGTGGCATCAAATTTAATGGGAGATGAAAGACTGCATCCCACTGATACTGCTTCCTTTCATGCTAGCAATCATTGCACAGAGAAAAAGGATTCAGCTGCTCACCTTTTACCCTAACAGACAGAAAAGTAGTCTCCTAATAGAAATCTAAATGAGCTAAGATATCCTATGCAGATAATACCTCAATTCTAATCTGTTTCACTGCTTCTTATAGTTTAAACCTACTTCTTAAATAACTTTTTTTTTTTCTAAAACCTTGCCTGATTTTGCAATTAAATATTCCAAGTTACTCATCCCATGGTATTTAAGTTTAGAAATCTACATGGCAGAGATATTGAGAGACCTGAGCAAGCAAAGGTTTTCCTGCTTATTTAGTTAATGGCTAGACAGGACCATGTCTCACTTACTAATCTCAATTGTGGGTTTACTGGGTGGGTTTATTTTTCTCCAGAGACCTGGATATGTTGTGAAAAAGGCATAATATACTCATAATACCTCTCACGGGCTACATAAAAATGTACACAATATTCTGATCAGTCCAGCATTACTTGACAGATGGCACTACCATCACACAGAATCAATCTGAAAAACGTGATTTTTTTTGTCACTCTATGCAGAAGATGACCTTCAGGCATCTTATTAATGTTGGTAGGAGTATAGGAGGAAA
>WAAG01072795.1:316-17006 GCA_013390105.1 Tichodroma muraria
AAAACCTGGTGACTCATCCACCGAAGAAACTTTCAAGTTGATCCCAAACTCTTTTGCTGAAACTGAAAAGCCAGTTATTTAATGCATTTAAAATTCCAGCAAGGATCCAGGTACTTCCTTGCATGTGCTATCGACCTTGAAGTGATAGCAGTAAGCCTAACTAAAGGCCACCTACATAACTATATAACCAGGAGAGGCAGAAGGAGGCAGATTCTGTGTATTAATTCCACTTTGAGTAAATACAATTTCCACCTGTAATGTTAATGGAGCAGAAAGAGCAAAGATTTTTTTCACAAATCAGCAAAACGACTTGCCAGAGCCCCAAAAGAGTCTGTATCATGGGGGAGGGGAGCAAGTGCTGGCAATACACAAGCAGAAGGGGAAAGGCTCCTTCATGTTCTCCTCCTTTTCCCCTCAAGCAAAATATTTTCTCATACACCAGTGGCAAGAAGAATAGACAATATACAACTAATATTTTTAATGTAATAATTTAAAAACTGCAAGAGCATAGTCTTGCATTTTTAAAATACCTCTTTTAACTGACTTTTTTCATGTCATATTTTTGGTGGCTTTTGGCGTTTTTTTTGGGATGCAAGCATTTCTATAGCTTAGGGCAGATATTACATGTCACAGTGTTAATGTATGCTTGTGTATATGTTTCATATAGGCATCTGTCTTTCCTACCACACACTTCTGTAATATAAAGAATAAATATAAAAACCCTATCCTATTTATCTAATTAGTAGAATGACCTCCCATTTGTTGCCAAGAATTTCTGTTAGAGGTAAAATTTGTTTGTATCTTCTATTTGTCTTGTTTAGGAGAAAACAGATTGTGAAATTCTATGGGTAGGGTTTTCTGAGTGTTTTCTTACAATCTCTAAAGCTTTCATCTCAAGGTAGAATTCCTCAGGTTTGAATTCTGCCAAAATTCAGAGCCTATTATGCTTTTTGTCTTTTGAACAAAAAGGAGTATTTTTGCTGTCTTTTGTGAGCTGTGATGGATCCTCAGTGAGCTTAGCTGATGTGTGTTCAAAGGCACAGAGAACATCATGATGAACAGCAAATACTCTGTGAAGAAGCAGGCAATGACTGTTGACGTTGCACCTGCCTTTGCATGCCTGTCGGAGAGTCCAAAGCCACTGTTTCTGCCAGAGAATTCAAATTCAAGAAAGAAGGGAGGTAAGAAATATACTTCTTGCCTCTGTGCGATAATCTGTCATTGGAGTAGCTGATAATGTAGCTGATGGAGAAGGAAGAGAGGAAAGAGTGCTCTGACTAAAGTATACTTGCTTCTTTGAGCATATTTGTGTGCACACGTGGGGAGAATTGGCTAATGAGGGAAGGAGAAAGGTTTTTATTCATACATAGTCTGATAGAGCTGAAAAAGATGCTGCTGCTTCTGAGATTTAGCAGTATAAAATTTCCTGTATAAACCTTTAATACCATTTATGGTATTAAAAATATGTGGCTATCGTATTTTCCTGTGTTGCTGCACAGTTCTAACGCTGTTTTTCATAGAATCATAGAATGGTTCGGGTTGGGAGGGGCCATAAAGATCATCCAGTTCCAACCCCCCTGCAGTGGGTAGAGACACCTTCCACAAGACCAGGTTGCCCACCCAGCGTGGTCCTGATTATGTTAGAGGCTTCAATACAGACAACACACTGATATAATTTTACTCTTTTTCAAAGCCTGTAACCAAATGGCAACAACTGTAAATTGAAAGAGGGTAGATGTAGTTTTCACAAAAGGACAAAGTTGGTTTTTTATGATGGTGATAGTGAGACTGGAACAGGTTGTCCATAGCTGTGGATACCCCATAACTGGAAGTGTTCAAGATCAGGTTGCTTAGGACTTTGAGCAACCTGATAGGTATTGGTAGATCTCCTACTCCTGGCAGGCAGGTAGACAACATGATCTTTAGAAGTCCCTTCTAACCCAAATCATTCAATAATCCAAATTTTTATGGCTTCTCGTTTCCACAGAATAAAGACATTTTGAAAAGAAGGGAAGAAGTGTGGAGAGCTTTAAAAATTTGGAAACCAAACTGTTTACTGAGTCCACAAATACCTAAAGCATGGACCCCATGCCCATAACTCTCTTGGACAAACCTGCATAGAGCATTTGTGAACTAGAGGCAAAACTAAGCATCAATAAGATAACAAATGCATGTTTCATCAAATAAACTTCCCAGAGAAAGTGCATTGAATGAAATTACCTGTGCCTTCCTGAAAATGAGTTTATATGTATTTGCCTCTCTTTTCATCACTTTATAAATATTTTAATTTGAAAAAAATCTAACTAAGCCAATTTCAGAGGGCTATAAAACACAAGTCTTTGGTTCTGAGCAAAATGAAAATTATTTGCTTCAGCTGAATGTTTTGTAATGCAATGTCTATGGCCAGAAAGAAGAAGCAAAATACAGAAGAACTTTTTTGGATGCTTTCTGTCTACATTTACTATTCTCTAAATGCAGGCAGATAGTGGTCCTATTATATAGTCATTGCATCTCTTACAACTTTAAATAATAGGAGGAATAAATTATTCTGATTTTAGCACATGCACAGGTTTATTGATGAATAGTATTTTATTGTCTCTTTAATTTTTAATTTGCTCATATTTTTTTGGGATGGGGATAATCCAATGAAATTTTTGAGTGAAACATACAAATTCATTTTTCATTAACTGATGACTTATAATGTTTTCTCAGATTCCTAAAATAATTACTGTAATGAAACTCATATAGAGGCAAATAAAATGCTTTGTATCTAATTAAAAACATATGAAATATATTTGGACCCTATTGAATTGGATACAGCAAATAATAAAAAAACATTAGAGACAAAACTAACATCTATTTAAGCTTAATTGCATTTTTGCTCTCATTGCTTGCTAATGCCCTCTCTTGTTTTGTACTAACATTTTACATATTTCAAGTAAAAATAACCTGAGACAATTTTCATCATTGCTTATGGCAAAACAGAGAAATTATTTAAGCCAAAAGATTTGCATTCTAGATTTGCCTTTCAAACATTCCTATAGTCTGCATGCAATCAAATGTGGAACCATCATTTTGGTTGCATTCCTGCTTACATTCAGTGCCAAAACACAGGCTCTGTGCTCAATAGTAAAATAGCTACAATCCTTGAGGTATATATGACTCCCATTTTTGCATATCCCTGCCTGCCCAGTCAACAAATTTTCTGAAAAAATGGGCCTTCATCCTCTCCCCACTTGTATCTTCTGCTGACAGCCTTCAAGGCTGTACTAGAAAGGTTGGTATTTATACAGTTCTTGACTTTGATGGAAAAGTCAAGAGGCACCTTAAGAAGCTCCTGCTCCTCCTCTGGCTCTTTGTTATTGAGACAGAAGTTCTGTTACTGTTACTCTGTATAGGCTGTGTTACACGTGGTATTGCTGAAAAGGTCCATCTAAAATAGAACCTCAAAGATGGGTTATTTTAATTGCTAAAAGTTCCCCCCCCCCTTTTTTTTCCCCATAGTATAACCTCAATAACTAGCACAGAGGAGAGTGCAGCTGAGATGCAAATATTGTATTAGAAATTATGTTATCATAAGTGACAAAATTTTGTGTTTTCTTTATGGATTTTCTTTTTGGTTTTTACTTTTATTTTTCTCCTTTGATTGTTTATATAGTTATTGTCCAGAAGTCCCATTTAAGGCTTCAGCTCTAGAACTCTATATTAAAGCAAGCCTTTCGGTCAGCATGTGTTAGAGCATCATGCTAGGCTAGGTTAGGTTATGTTCACCAGGAAGCATAAAATGTCCAGGTCGTGTTGGATGACTAGAACCTTTTTCAGCTCTGAGTCACTGATGCAAACCCAAATAAATTAGCTGTCAAATAAAGTCAATTTGGCCAGTTATGAACTGAAAAGTTGCAAAAGTTTACACTGAAAATTATTTTGAAGATAACATGGTAATTTAATTCCAGACCAAAATTAAACTCCAGATAAGCTGCCCTACTCCCTCCAGCAAGAGAGGGACAAAAGCAAAGACTATGGGTTGAGATAACAATTTACTGAAAGCAAAAAAAGCAATAAAATAAGAAAAACACAGTAATAGCAACAATATTAATGAAAAAAGTGCACAAAAAGAGAAAGTGTTTTACAAACAAAAAGGTGTTCACCAGCTCACCTTAGCTGCATGTGGCTGCTGAGACAAAAACGAGGTGGCAGCTGTTGCTGCGAACATCACCACATGGTTTCCCAGATGAAGACGAGATGGAGGGTGCTCCTTGCAGCTGGCACTCCCATCCCTGGGCCTCAAACAATGACAAGCTATGATGGACAAATCCCAAAAAATCTGGATTGTCTTCACTGTACTGCCCATTTTTTTCCAGACCGCTGCACTCTGCTGCTTCAAACACATGTGGCACTGACACTTCGGACTGCTCCACTGTGCTTCACATGCCCCGACTCAGCTCCTTTTGGCTCAGCTCAGCTGGAACTGGGCTCACCTCTGCTGCTTCCTTCCCTGGAGATGCTTCCCACGCCAGCGCTGCTTTTCAGCACTCTGTGTTGGAGCTGTGTCTTGGTGGAATGGGAAGGGGATGGGGAACCTCAGAGGATGTGGTTTACGGGGCTGATCCTGGCAATCCCCCCAAATGAAGAGAGGGAGACAAAATGACACACTACCAGCGGTACTTTCCTTTTTCTTTCCCCCAAAACCACGCTTCCCCAGTGATGATATACTGACGTGGTGTAGGATGACAACCTGGCCACGCCCATACTGCTCCTAAGTTTCACCACTCTCTGCAGCCAGGATGACTCAGTTTGTACAGATTTATTAAGAATACAATTTAAACAGTAATCCTTCAGAGCAGAATGCTGTGACATTTCAGGGCATCTAAGTATTTTCTTAGGAGTTTCCATTTAAACCCAAACCAGTTTCCTATAAAGAATACCCTTTTTGTTGCCAACTACTCATCCAGTGGGTAGCACTTTTGATCTGCCTCTTGGATGACCAGCAGTGTGTTACAGAAAAGGTTTTTCAAGCAGGGTAAAAATCACTAACCACCAAATTGTAACGGAGAAGCTGACTTCTAGGGAAAAGAAAAAAGCAAGCATTAAAACCTGTCATGAATATGGTTCCAGAGGTGTTAAAAGTCTAAGGGACAGGAAAATCACCTAATAAAACCCAGAAATATAAGCAGTTATTTTTATAGAAAAGAAGAATGATAGTAAATATGGTAAATATTAATTAGTCTTATGAATGTATTATAATTCACTTTATAAATTAAGTTCAGCCATCTATTTTTATCTTTATCTCTGTAGCTGCCGAAATACACATTTTGACGCCTTTTAGATGATAACAGTGCTTCTTGAGTATACATTCACATATTATATGACTTTGCATACTAAAAGGAATAAATTTTCAAAGAAACTAAAAAAAAACCCCATGGAAACAGAGAAAAGCAATTTGGAAGAGCCAAAGAGTTTTATAAAAATCCCAATAAATATAAACTATACCTGTTGGAAAAAACCAAAGCCATCTCTGAGAAAAAATGATAAAATGATAAACAATTAACCAGTATGCAGTTTGAAATCACATGAACGAAAGTTGGTGTAAGTATCCTTTCAACACTGGAATAATTTGTATCTTGTAAAAGCACTTGTATTTTTCCTTTGAAGAATAACCTATGAAGTAAGGAGTTTAAACACAGGGAGACATCCCCAAAATAATAATTTTATTTCAATGAGAAAATTTATTTGAAATAACAGAAAAAGATATTGCAAATTATTCTTATGCCTTTTTAGATATTGAAAACTGTGATCTTATGTCACTCATTCACTGTCATTTAAAATAGCTTCTTTAGTATTATCTCGTGCCAATAAAGGATACAATCTCATTCTATTTCCACAACTTCATGATCCATTAATATGCAGGGTAGTTTCAGAATAAGGCAGTAAATTCAAACCTATATTGCTTTGATATTTCACACAACAATGTTCATTTTATTTCTTTTTCTTATTTATATAACTGTGTCTAGTAGACAGCAACAGTGGATCACTGAACTATTTTACTAGGCCACTTTCCCAAACGGTACAAGTTTGTATTTTCCTTTCGACTGTTGACATATATTCTGTTTCCATAAAAACTGTGAACATGACAATCAATACCTTGAATACCCTTTTTACAAGTGCAGGGTTTTTTTCCCAGGTGCCTCCACTCATCTGGGTTGATCTGTGAGCAGCTCTTCTGAACACTTTTTCATATTTAGCATATACAATGTGTTTAGAAATGAGAGAGGATGGGATTAGGCCCTTAATGTGCTTTCCATTCCTTTTCTTTGAAGAACAAACAATATATCCTGTAATTTGGGCTCAAATCATCCTCTAATACGTAGTCTGCTCTAATAGTGGAGGAGTGTAAAGAAGGTGGCACAGCCTAAGTCATTGATGTCTAGAGTGGGGGATTTTGCTTACATTATGTATTTATTCACATGAGAAGAGCTTTTTGAGAAGTACTGTCTAGTGCTTTGCTGTCAACGTGCCCAGGAGTAGCAAGCCCGAGGATTTTTGGATTTCAGTACCTCAAAAGCCAGCAGAGGAAATATTCCAGTGCCTTTTTTGATTTTGTCACTCAGAATGAAAAATCTCTCTACTGTTTAGTGCAACTTCTGTGACAGACTATAATCAGTTGACAAGGGCTGTCTCTTTAAGTAGTCTGACAGGTATTTTTTATTTTTATTCTAAGCCTGGCAAATTACAGACCAACAAGTGAAAGAACAGTGGAGCAAAAGGCACTCTGTAGTTACTGAGTATACTGGTATTTTTAAATTCGTCTGTTCTAGTGCTTGATCTTCATAGAAACAGTTAGAAAAGGAGAAACATTCTTAATCTGATGTAGTTGTAATAACTATGCTTATTGGAAACAATGTATTGATTAAATAGATACTGTGAATGAAATAACTTTAGTTTTGACCTTTCTTCTTCCTGCTCCCAAAGTATGGTGTTGCAATAACATGATCCTTATTACAAACCACCTCATTCCATGATCCACTTCAACAACTGTTTTACTTATTATTTATCATTATTCAGTCAAGGTCACGTATCTTATTTGGCAAATGCTATGTGCGTCCATCATTTTTAGATTCAGTGAAGTTTCTGGATGTGTGCTTATTAGTTAATAAAGGATCAGCCTTTATCTAATTTTGTTTACTGGGACTTACCAAACTACCTGCAACTGCAACAGTCATCAAGTATGTTTTGTCACTGTAAACCCTGAAGATGTTTTATCTTACAATATTACGGGAAAGGCAAAAATTTTGCTGCTGTTCAGTTCAAAGCTAAAGATGTTATCATAAATGCCTTGGTATCCTCTTCAGTCCACTCTGAGAAAATCCTGCCTTGGAAAGTGTCTCCATAATAACTCCACTACAGAAGAGATTTAAAAATATTCTTTATGGAAAAGACTGGGTTAAGATTGAACAAATGTGTGTTATGAGTATTAGATTCTCTGAAAATTTTGTAATAATAATATTACCTCAGTTATAATTGTATCTATTCAGAGTAAGAGCTGGTGCTTAAAAAGCTAACTAGTCTCTAAGAAACCCTAATATAGTTCCCTGCTAGTACATAGGTTTTCTGCATGACTGAGAAAGTACTTAAAACAGCCTTGTGAAAATATTCAAGGCAGTTAGGGAAAGCTTTATGGATGCAGAGTTAACCATATCTAGATTTAGAAGGTACACTTTAACTCTCACTGTTTTATTAGCACACAGTACCAGTAAAGTATCTATTTAATTTTTTTTTTTTTATTGTGTATAATTATTCTTACACTTGTGCTTTGTTTATTAGCTATTTGAAGGCTTCAAGGGATTCTCCTATATACTCACATAATCTCGAAAAATAGTTGGCTATTCCCCTCAGTTAATGGACTCTCTTCAAGTCTTTTCTAATCAACCTTTCTTTAGTGGTTCTCAGTTTCTCTGGCTGGAAGATCTCTGAAGTCAACAGGTGTCCATTTTTGGCTCTTCATGTGATGTATATTAAGGCTGAAAAAGCCATAAAAATCACTTTAGTCCAAAGGGTGATTGAAAATCCCACTGACATCCATTAAAGGCTAAGAGACACAGATACTCCCTTTGTAGGAATGCCTCTCCTCCCCATAAATTGTGGAAGGGTAGCAATATTAATAACTAAATTATAACAATTACTAAGCATATATGTTTTTCATTATTTGCTTCTCAAGACACCCAGCCTGAATTTTAGGCAGAGCTCCAGCCTATCCAGTTACAACCAACTGCAAATGCTGAAAGTTATGAACTGAAGCTCCCCCTTTCCCTGGATTTCTGCTTCCTTATTCAGCATCACACAGCTTTTCCAAACATCATATTTACAGATTTAAGCAAGAGGAAGGGGAAAAAAGAAAAAAATTTCTAGATATCCATTTGGTTTGATTATGCTTTTATGTTCTTAAGTCAGCTTCAGCCTGTCTTCTTCTAGGACAGTATTTAAATCCTGTCAGTCACTTAAGAGTGAAGACTGGTTGAGTTGTGGATATCCTGTGTTTGTCCATAGTCCTGGGTTGCCTTTTCTTTATTTTTCTGTTACAGGATAAAATCATCATCTATAATCTTGACTGTCTCAGGTTCTTGTGTTTTCTTACAGAAACTTTACAGTGCATTCATGTTCTGTGATACCCTATGAAGACAGCATGAAGAAAATTGGCACAACATGTGTAAAATCCCAGAGTTCATTTAGTGTAAGAAGCAATGTGAATGATGTTGCCATGGGTAAATCAGGAAGTATGTCTTAATGTAGATTCTCTGTTTACTTAAAGGTTGTCTTGCTATTACAAGTCCACTGACGAGTGTTACGTTAGTCTCAAGGGATGAAATGTGCTTCTTCCTCACTGGCTTACTAACTTTTCTTCACTAGTTTGTCTGCACACTTTTGTGGACGTACACAATACAGCTTGTTCTGCCTGTGAATTTACAGAGGGGATATATTCTACCCACATTCTATTAGAAAGCTGAACAGAAACTACAGTGATATCCTTCCTCTTCCAGCACCTTGGTGTGCCAGCTGTTATAAACTCTGCAGCCATTATGAACTCAGTGCAGAAAGGGGTCTTACTCTCTGAGTTTTTTGCTGACAGCCTGAATGTATTCACCCACCAGAGAAAGGTTTCACTGTATGTCTCCTAAGCTTTAGTCACAATCTTACAGGCTGTTAGAGCTTCATATTATTGGAATCACATTGCTGCTGGTTTTACAATGCAGCTGAAATGGGTCATTGATCCAATAGTGTGATTGTAAATATGGCAGCTGGATAGCCAGCAGCTTCTTTATTGCACAATGTGCATATTGGAGATGTCTGTGTCTGAGTCCCAGTATAGATGCTTTCCTCTGTTGCAGGTATGTATTTACTATATATGTAGCTTTCTTTTTTTCTTTTAATTTGCTGTCCTGTTCAGTTGTTGGACATTCTTCCTTTATCTTTTTATTTCTATGTTCTTGAGTGAGACTTCCATCATATTTACTATACTTTATGTCAGTAGCTGCAACAAGTTATGCTTACGCAGTAGTGCAGTGCAGATATTGTTGAACTATCATTTAAATTGTGACTGATGAAGCTGAGTAAGATAGAGGTTATACAGGCCTGAGAAGTTACCCAGATTTTCATGGCATTTGTCAAGAG
Organism: Tichodroma muraria; assembly: GCA_013390105.1. Lineage (NCBI taxonomy): Eukaryota > Metazoa > Chordata > Aves > Passeriformes > Sittidae > Tichodroma > Tichodroma muraria. The sequence goes on from WAAG01072795.1 coordinate 9,983, forward strand.
TGCATCAAGCTTTATGTTGCAATGTCTTTACTGATACATCTCTCAATTAAAAATNAAAATTTTCTTTTTTTTTTTTTTTTTTTTTTTTAATGGTGGTGATGATTCAGTTTCCATTGTTTTTTTGGAAGAGGTTTCCATATTGTGGTTCTGTTTGATTACTTTCTCAGAAACATTGCTATTGTTAGATGATGAGTCTGTCTCTTATTAAGAAAGCTGTACCATTTCAGAATGTTTATATGAAGGTCAGATTTAATCTAGTCTATTTTGTTTTGATTTTTGTTTTCAAATTAAAAATTACATCTTATTCTCTTGAGAGTTATATTACTTGTTATACACCTTTACCAGGTGTAAACATGTTTTCATTTCTAGCATTTGTTTTACTCATTTCTCAATGCTTCTTCAGTGAAATAGAAAAAATACACCTATCTTCCATGCAGACTCATTTTTAGTACCACTTAGAGTGCTTTCTTTTCCTTTCTTTCTTCATCTGGAAATCTGGTTGACCATCTAGGCTGAGTTTCTTTATTTTCTAGTCTGAGTTTCTAAATGCTGTGTACTTTGACTGTTGTTTTTTTTTTTTAGTAGACCACATTGTTCATGGCTCTCAGTACCATGTTTCACTCATTGTGCACTGGTTAATAACTACATCAAACTAAAGGGTTTATTTTACTTTATTTTTTTATCTTTTCTTACCAAAATGTGACTATTACAAGCAGAGGAATATATTCACTTTGTTTCACTCTCTAGCAACCTCTGCTCTTCCAAGCAAGTTGCATGTTATTAGCCAATGCTGATAAGAAAGAGAGAATACTCTATAGAATGAGGATCTATGGAAATACTACTTTGGACTCCTAATACCAAAGTGTCACAAAATGAGAACAGGAATCACGGTTTGCATTAAGATCAGTGAAGTGTGTGGTTACATAAAATAGAACTTCATATAACAGCCCAAATCTGGAAAACCCTAAGAATCTATTTCATTATAATGTTTAGTTTGAAGATTAAAGCTGAGGTCAGAAACAGTATTTTCTTGATAATTTTCTAGTTCACAATGTCTCTGTTTCATGTTAATAGAAGGGACTACTATGCATACAGTTTTTCCTAAGATAAAATCAGAAACAGAAATGTTAAGTGGAAAACTTAGGGGTATAGAATGACAAACACAAATGAAATTAATATCTCACTTCTGTACTTGTTTAGGCCTTAATTCACAGCTAAGCGTCAGCTTCGTTCCACTTTATTCCCTCTTATCTTTTTATTAATGAGGGAATTACTCTATTGCAGAGATAAGGTGTATCTAGCACCCCACTTCCACTATATTTAATTACAGGGAGAGAGAACAAAAATAATTTAGACTGAAAACACATACTGAAACTGGAACACAGCCAGCTTGTCTCATCGTGCTGTTTCCTGAATGAAAAGTGTTTGAAGTGCGTTTGTCTCTCATTCTTTTTATCATTTTCTGGTAATTGCTTTTGATTCTTTCAGGATCAGTGCAGAAATAGATTCTGTAAATCCATCCAAAGTCTTGGTTTTAACTGGTGTTAAAAAAAAGTAAATAGACAGGTGGAGTTTTTCTCTCTCCTAACAGGAGTTCAATGCAATATATCTAACATTCATATTGAGTCTTCTTTGTACTGAATTCTCCTCAAGCTGAATTTATAAAGAACTTATTCTTTTTGGGCTCAAAAGTATCTGCATAGCATTACTTAGAGAGAAAAGTGTTATTTCCATCTGCAGTGGCCCTGTTGTGCAAGGTATTGAAGTGCATGCCTCTTTTCACCAGGTTTTTCTGGTGCCACCTGCAGTATTTAGGACAACAGGAAATAAATGGGGAAAAAAATATGCATTTTGATTGTCTTTCCTTTTGTGTTTATAAACACAATCTTTAAGCAACATTTATACGGACCTATTTTGCTTTCATTTCATAAGATTTTTTGGTTAATCATTTCACAAAGAATGGAAGGATAGACCTTTAAAATTGTGTTCATGTTTAGAATCAAACTTTATGTTAACCTTTTTCTAGGATTTGCCAGTATCTATTTCCTTCTTGTTTTCCAACTTGAGTTGGAAATGCTGAAATACCATAAAACAGGCTTGGATAAATTTGATAGATTCATATCCAGACCTAAAGTTTCAGTGCACTCTTGACTGTAAACATGCCTCTCACTCTCCCAAATTACTACCCTTCTGTTTATGTACTGAAAAGGAAGAGAATTCCTTTTCTATATCTCATCAAATAATTCATGCTCTGGTTTTCCACTTTCCCCTGTTCCCATTATTCTGTATTGTCGTATTGTTTGACATCTGCCTTTTACACTGTTCTATGCCAGCACTGATTGTTTCCACACCATCTTACTATGTGTCCTGTGTACAAAGGGCTTTGTGCACAGAATGTTCTGGTCATTATCCCTTAGAAGGAAAACTCCCTCAGCACATCATTTACTCTTACATGAAAGATATCGGAGAGTTGTATTTTATATATTGTATACATTACAAACTATTACAATGATGGAATGCTGTTAGGAATATCAGAGATACCAAGATTTTTAATCAAAATAAAGTTGACAGTGTTAAATGTAGAGTAAAAATCTAGCGCCAATGCCAATATGTTTGTAATTCATGTTTCACAGCATACTATAAGACAGAAAAACAAATATTTTTCACTATTCTGAATTCTTTAGAAAATCATCTGCTCAGACTTTGTTGGAATTAATGTTTCCATGTGTATTATATTTTCGTGACAGTTTTTGGCAGGGGAGGGGCCTACAGGGGTGGCTTCTATAAGAAGCTTTCAGAAGCTTCCTCCATATCTGCCAGAGACAGTGCCTGCAGCTCCAAAGACAGACATGCCACTGGTCAAAGCTGGGCCAAATAGACATTTTGGTAACACCTCTGTGATAGCAGATTTAAGACGAAGCAAAACAAAAGTTATTGGGCAGATGTAACTGTGGTCAGAGAAGAGTGGGGTGAGAACATCTGAGAGGAACCACTCTGCACACACCAATATCAGTTCAGAAGGAGGGGCAGGAGATGCTCCAGGCACTGGAGAGTTGCCTTCAGCCCATGGTGCAGACCATGGTGAAGCAGCTGTGCCCCTGCAGCTCATGAAGAACCTCTGGGATGCAGAGATCCATCCACAGCCCATGGAGGAGACCCATGCCAGAGCAGGTGGATGCCCGAGAGGAGGCTGAAAACCCATGGGAGGCCTATGCTGTACCAGGCTCCTGTCAGGTACCTGCAGACCCATGGAGAGAGGAGCCCATGCTGCAGCAGAAGTGGGATCATAACATGAGGAAGGTGACAGAAGTGCTTACTGAACAGCTTTTTGTCATTTCCTAGAAGTCCTAGCTAACTGGGAAGGATACCTAGTTGCCTGGAGGTTATCAAATGTCACTTCCATCTACAAGAAAGGTTGGAAGGAGGATCTGGGGAGCTACAGGTCTGTCAGTCTAACAAAAGTTCCAGGGAAGGTCATGGAGCACATCACCTTGAGTGCTATCACATGGCGTATGCAGGACAACCATGGTACCAGGCCCAGCCTGCATGGGTTTATGAGAGGCAAGTGTTGCTTGAGTGACCTGATCTGCTCCAATGACAAAGTATCCCACTAAATGGATGAGGGAAAGGTTGTGGATGTTTTTTACCTGGACTATAGTAAAGCTTTTGACACCATTTCCCTCATAATTCTCCTGGAGAATGTCTGCTCATGGCATGGACAGGTGCACTGTTTGCTGGGTAAAAAGCTGACTGGATGGCTGATGCCAGAGAGTGTTGGCGACTGGAGCTACATCCAGTTGACAGCCAGTCCCAAGCAATGTTCCATAAGGCTCAGTATTGTTTAGTCCTGTTTAATGTCTTTGTCAATAATCTGAATGAGGGGATTAAGTGCACCCTCAGTGACTTTACAGGTGACACCAAGTTCATTGTGAGTGTTGACCTGCTGGAGGGTAGGAAGGCTCTGCAGAAGAATCTGGACAGGCTGGATCAATGAGCCAAAGCCAGTGGTGTGAGGTTCAATAAGGCCAAGTGCCAGTTCCTGCACAGGGATTGCAGCATCCCCGTGCAAGGCTACAGGCTGGGGGAAGGGTGTCTAGAAAGAGGTCCAGTAGAAAAGGACCTGGGCATGCTGGTCAACGGTGGCTGAATGTGAGCAGGGGTGTGCTCAGGAGGCCAAGAAGGCCAATGGCATCCTAGCCTGTACCAGCAATAAAATGGCCAGCAGGACAGGGGAAGTGATTTTCCTGCTGTACTTAGCACTGGTGAGCCTGCAGCTCAAATCCTGTGTCCAATTTCAGTCCTGTGACTACAAGAATGACATTGAGGTGTTGGAGTATGTCCAGAAAAGGGCAACGGAGCTAGTGAAGGGTCTGGAGCACAAGTCATGTGTGGGGTGTTTCAGGGAGCTGAAGTTGTTTAGTCTGTAGAAAAGGAGTCTCAGGGGAGACCTTATTGCTGTCTGGAGCAACCTGAGAGGAGGTAGTAGCCAGGTGGCTGTTGATCTCTTTTCCCAGGTAACAAGTGACAGAATGAGAGGAAATGGTCTCACAACATGTTAAGGGAGGTTTAGAATAGATACTAGGAACAATTTCTTCACGGTCAAGATTGTTAAACATTAGAACAGGCTGCTGAGTCACTGTCCCTGGAGGTATTTAAAAAACCCATAGATGTGGTACATAGAGCCATGGTGTAGTTGTGGGCTTGGCAGTGTTAGGTTCATAGTTGGACGACTTGATGATCTTAAAGGTCTTTTTCAATGTAAAGGACTCTGGGATTCTATGAAAAGATGTTTTAAAAACAGATAGTGTTCCAGTGTAAACAATTCGTTGCAAGCATGCACTGCACCATGTTGCACAACAGCACCTACTTCCCATTTGGCTCCTATATTGGTAGTTTGGTCTTTCACTGCAGCTCAGAGTAAGGAAAAAACATTGTCTCAGTAGCACTGTGTATCTTTCATGACTCCCCTTTATTTTTCCAAAGATATGATTTCATGGGGCTTAGGATTTTTTTCCATTGTTTTGTTTGACTGGTTTTCATTCAAAATGTTTATTTTGTACATATTTCACAGAAGAGTGTTTGCAAAAGTACAAACACACCACAGACTTGAACTAAGCCTGTTCCCTCAGTTACATACCATCAACTCCTGGTACCACCTGTTCGTGCTGTGAAACGACATTCAGAATGTTGATCTTCTTCACTTCCCTCTGGTCTTCCCAATAAAAGAAATGAATACAGTAACAAACCAAACCAGCATATCATCTGCAGTGACAAAGTCTTGGGTTTTGCTTCTCTTGCTTTAAGTTTCTGAGAGTATCAAAAGCCCAGGTTTTCAGAGAGTTTTACTCGAAAAACTGCTCAACATCTGGTGTAACATAGGTCAGATAGGGTACTGGATTAAGAGGAGGTGGAATACCTTTAAATATAGGGAGAAGACTCAGACCTTAGTATTAGAAGAGGAGAAGCAGTATGAAAGGATGGGAAGGCCATGATGGTACCACAGAAAAGGAATAAAAAAAAGAGTGTTGTGATGACTGAGCAGAATGCAATTCATGGATAAAAGAACAGGTAGGTTTTATTGTTCAGTCATAAGTTTCAAAGCTGACACTACTTTTTACCTCTCATACATTCTAAAACCCTTCTGCAACTACAATATCCACAAGATTTTGGCAACCTCAGCCCTCCAGATTCTTAACAAATGCCTTTCTAGGATCAGATAATTATTGTTTGAGTGTCTGTCTGAGGCTCAGTATGAATAAGACCTCCTGTGGCAGTACAGCTCCTTTGAACGCAAACACAGGGTTGCTATTACATCCTAAATCATAGAAGAAAAAAATTGTTCAGTGCAGCTCTGATCTGATCCCTCTAAATTCTAAAGCTAAATTGGAATAATACCTTCCACCTTTCTCACCTTTGTTGGTTGAACCTTTCTCACCTTTTTGGTTGAGAATGTGTTTTTCTTTACCGATATATTACACAAGTGTTTGTTGAATGTAGAAATTAATTTACCTAGAGCTGAATTTACCAATGAGCTAAATTAGAAAACCATTAAGTCCATTTAGGGACATCAATAGGAAAAGAATATGCAATTCTTGACAAGTTGAATTTCAGACTTGACCTACAAATAGAAAAGTATGCATTCATCCTTATTTCTGATTTTAATTTCTTTTGATTGTTTCTTTTCAGTTGGCTTTGGCTACTAGACTCCAGAGACTTTCAGTGTCCAGCATGTCTTTGTGAAGGCAGTTATACACTGCAAAGTAATTACTTCCCAATTTCTATCTATTTTCATTTTGTAATAAGCCACATGTACTGAGTTTTCCTAAACTGCGTTTCCCTTTAGAAAATATATCTTGCCAACTCACAAAAGCTTTTAAGCTTTTTGGTTTTATTTGTTGCCTTCCTAGTTTTCTGACATTTTAATTGGGAACATAAGCAATAAAATCATAGAATTTCCTTTACTGACATCAGAGAGACATAAAAATACCTCCTTACTTAACCTCTTTACTGGGACATCAGTATAGTGTTCAGCACTCTTTCCCATGTCCTCTCCTCAACAAACCAGAAAGATACAGATTGAATGGGTTGTATGTGAGAAGTGTAGGAAATTGGCTAACAGCTCACACTCAGAAGATGATAATCAATGGCTTTTGCTCAGGTTGGCAACCTGTGAGTCCTGTGAGGGACTGATGTGGTCCCTGAGGGATTGATACTGGGCCCCATTCTATCCCACATGTTCATAAATTACCCAGGTGATGGGATTGAAAGCACCCTCACCAAATTTCCTGATGATGCCAAACGTGCTTGTGAGGTGAACACGTCAGAAAGGCAAGCCATCCCACAGAGAGACTTGGCAGGATGGAAGGTGAGCTAGCGAGATCAGTATGGACTTTGTAAAAGACAAGTGTTAATTACTGCACCTGGGATCAAATAACCAAAAAGCCCACTACAGGTCAGCATGTGTGTGGCTGGTGAGGAGCTTTGCTGAAGGAAAGGGACCTGGGTCCTGGTGGGCAACAAGCTG
>WAAG01072800.1:2274-19992 GCA_013390105.1 Tichodroma muraria
GCTGTGTTCCAGGAATTCCCTAGCAGCCCAGTACCTTCCTTCCTGGGTTTCTTTTCTGTCCATGTACTCAAATTGGCTTATAGCTTGTCAATGAAAAGACAGTGATTTTATTTAAAATAAAAAATATTTTTCTTTAAAACTCTTCCAGCTTCTATTTTGAGGGTTTTTTTATGACTACTATATTTCAATCATTTTAGGAAAATGGATGGAGGTAAAATAAGAAAAACGTAAGAAATTGCTAAGTTCAGCAATGCAATTAATGCAGCCATCATTGGCAGTCTGAAAGAAGACAATCAATGGCTGGAAGGTGACCTGGCTTCAGAGTTTTCTGCCATAGCAATCAATATTATCCCTACTGCAGACAGACTACTCTAGATATGTGAGGTTTCATCTCAATGGTTTTTATTCTTTTATAAATACCTTAAATAAATAACACAAGAAGAACACCTAGGGCTATTTTCAATTACATCCCTATCATGCAAAGGTGAAAGCAGTTCCACTTGGTAGAATTTGCCCTTCTGTTCAAGACAAGATACTTTCAAAAGGAGAAAGGAACTTAATGAAGTGTTATTTACACACTGTGCAAGTTTGAATTATGCTGTTCTCACATTAGCAGAAACCATTTCTAGTTGGAGAGAATCTAGCTTTAGTAAACAGGCAAATTCTTATTACTTCTTTTGTTTCCAGCTGAAATTTCATGGACCACTGATTCCAACTACTTGCTATTTTCATAACAACAAACACAGTCCCAAAGCAAGAACCATTTGTCCAGGACACGTTTGGGGTTTTTTCCTTCAGAAAATACTTTATCATTCTGTTAGAGATAATCTGAAAAATGTAAAAAAATAATAAAGAAAACTTAATCCTCAACCACTTTTTTTTTAATCTGATATGTAAACACATTATGAAATCAGCATGCGGTTGTTCTAAATTACAAAATAATACAGAACGATTGACAAACAATTGGTTTTAGTTGTTGACTGGTAATGTTACTAATGCTTGGACTAATTTATTCAGGACTGCATTGGGCAGATCATTTACGAAGAGAGTTCTCCAATATTTTCCATATAGGCAAGGTTTCATCAGCATCAAGAATCTCTTTCATCCCTACACCAAGACTAGCTTCTACAGAAGCTTGTGGGAGTCTTCCCACCTACAGACAAAGAACTGCAAGCTTCTTTCAAGTGCACTTTGTTAATTTGAGACAGGCTAAAAAAATCCCTTACAACTCTGAAAAAAAGTTCTAGTAAGCTAGTAACTAACTTCCATGCCAGGCACAATATCCTCCAGATATAGCCCAAATAAAAGCAGTAAGCTAAAATTCTTAAGATAGAATATATTTGTAAGGAACAGCAACACACTGTTCAGTTATATGAAATCAAATATTTGAATGGCAGTGCATGACCTCAGAATTATTGCTTGAAGACATACTTTTAATTATCTGAACCAACACATCTTAGTAGCTCCCTATGGTACACAGACTGTGAGAGAGTTGGGCACCTTCTCTGGAGCCCTGAGCATGGGCTGACCCCGAGCACGCCGAGGTTTGTCCCAAGGCTGAGCACTGCCCTGCTCACAGGTCTGACAGGAGCAGCTCGTTGCCTCCCCATGAGCAGATAACATGTGGAAACACAGGCAAGTGGCACGAGTTGTGGAGTTATTTTCAGATTTGTTTCGTGCTGTGTTTGCAGCAAATACTGGAAATATTGTACTAACTATGAAAAGCATACCCATGGCCACTAGGAACAGACAAGTACATTTCATACTCAAATTACTATGTGCTTCTGGCCCTTAATTCAGCAAGCTACACCAGTACACACTCACAAGGGTATATGTAAGCACATGCTTAAGGATAAGTGCAGCATTAATTTTTTTTGTATCTGGGATAAGAGGAGCAAAATAAGTAATTTGGATACATGGTATCTTTAGGAGAAGGACAGTAAATCTCATACAAACTCAAAAAAAACCCCCCCTAGATAATAAACTTCCAATACTAACCAAATGACTGTTTCAAATTATGCCCCAAACCTGCACCAACCCTTTCAACCTCAAAGACTTTTAGCAACAAAAAAAAATAGAAAAAAGTTAAAAGCCAAACAGAATGGAAGTATATACTCAGCAACATTATTTGTGCTACAGTAGTTAATGTTATGTTCCTTGGGTAAAAGAAAAAAACAGTAGTCAAATTGCTTTGTTAATGAAAGATTATAAAGTATCTATTGAAAGTACAGAACAATTTTGCCTCCGATAAATAGGATTTCTTTAACTTTACTTTTCAAGGAGCTTGATCACCAATCTTTCTTGCTATTAGAGTCTATTAAAGAACCTCAAAGTTTCTGAGCAAAGCACTTCTAACTGCCAATAAACACATTCTAGAGTAATGTGATTTTAAATGTACAGATGTAAGTTATCAAAAGTAAACTCATTTGATATCAGTTACAGTATTCTCAACTTGATATATATTTGATATTTAACTTCTTGACTTAGGAAAAGGTTCTTCACTCAGAGGGCAGCTGGGCACGGGAAAGGCTCCCCAGGGCCATGGTCACAGCACCAGCCTGGCAGAGTTCAAGAAATGTTTGGACAATGCTCTCAGGCACAGAGTGTAAGTCTTGGAGTGCCCTGACCAGAGCCAGGAGCTGGACTCGATGGTCCTGGTGGGTCCCTTCCAACTCAGCATATTCTGTGACTTGTATTCTCAAGAGTGATAGCCTTTGATTCATGACACTCGAAATGAAGAATGGCAACTACAGTTTCAGTTCATTTAAGCATGTCAGTAGTCCTAGCAACTTTGATTAAACTACTTACATGCTGAAAGTTAGGCAGATGCTTTAGTAATTAGTTGGACTGGGCACAAGACATAGTAAATGTAGTTAAATTTCTTCATGTTCCATTATATAGAAATCAAGGCATAAAAAATTTTAATGAACATCAGAGAACTGTGTCAGCATTGTTCTAGGAGAACTACAGATTTGTACAGTTTAGATATATTCTAATTTAAAGATTTCCACAATAGGGAATTAAAAAGACCTGAATTATAATTCTTTTAATGGCAGATCACTTGATAATGCTTCCATCTCTAGCAGTTCTATTTTAAAATTCATGGTAGTGCAGACAAATACTTTATGAAGGAAAAGAATTTAACATTATCTTTTTTACTTTGTCTAATTAGCTGAATACTGTGTTTTTTCACCCTGCAGCTCTTAAAAAGCTGATCTAATTTCACAATGAACACTTAATGCCATTATATTTGGAAATAGTTGCATTTGCCAACTCTTGTGCAATCACCATTCATCCCACTGCACTCATCCCTTGCTTCTTTCCTACTTTCTGCCTAGATAAGCTCCTTTCATTAAAACAACTGTTTTGCTGATTCAAAAAAAAAAAAGTTCAAAAAGTTTCCCTGTGGATGTATGCAGATATCTTCATGCCAATACATATTAGCTCCTTTTCAAAGTTTGCCCTCCACATGTTCATTCCATCTCTTCCATTCTTGGAAGCTCTTCATCAGCACTGAAATTCAGATTCAGAGGATGTTTCATGCTCACTGTAGGGCACTAAACCACAGAATCACCCAGAAGAGATGTAGTGGGAAGAGACCTCTGTAAATCATCTCATCCCACACCCATGTGAGCAGGGTGAGCTGAAGACAAGTGTGCTGGACTGTGTCAATTGAACTTCTGAACATCTCTGAGGGTGAAGACTCCACAACTTCTCTGGGAAAACTTTCCCAGCGTTCAATCAATTTACTTACGGTAAAATAAATCTTACTTTTAAACCAAACTACTTCCAGTCTATGTCCCTCATCTCCCGTCTTTTCACTGGGCACTGCTGTGAAGATCCTGGCTGTCCATCTTCTTTACACCCCTGCCATCAAGTATTTGTTCACAAGTGTGAGGCCTCCCTGAGCCTTCTCTTCTCAAGACTGGAAAATCCCAGCCCTCTCAACCTCTCTTCATACCACAGATGTTCCAAACCTTTCATCATCTTTTCAGCCTTTTTCTGGGCTCACTCATACCCGTCTCTTCTGTACTATTTCTGTACCCACCTCAGGCCACATCACGCAGATGTGGCCTCACCACTGCTGAGAAGGAGTGGAGAAGGAGCTTCTCCACTGAAGAGGGAGACATATGTCCTCACCACCATTTGTCAAATAAGTTTATCCTTCACAAAAGTTAGCAACCAGCCAAGTCCTGGACTGTGAGCACACATTTCCTTCCAAGTGCAGCTCCATTGGCAGGCAGATGACAAACCTTAAATGCCTGTGACCACTTCCCTTGTGGAGGATGGAGGACACTTTATAGAGCTCAAACAAAATAAAGAGGACTTGCTTACACCATTTACATGACTGTTCTATGCTCATCCAGCCATGCTCACCTGACATGAAAGCTCCCTGGCAAAGCAGCAAAGGCAGTAAAGCCTGACAGTGAACAGAGAATGGAAATCCATACCCTGGAGCAGTAGCTTCTCTCAGTGAAGCAGATAGATTTTCAAGGGCAGGTCTCTCCACAGCTTAATTCATTCACAGCTTTGAGTAGGCTTTCTGAATAATGATGAATTTCACCTCATGATATGTTATCACTGCTTCAAAACTAGGAAATTTGATTTTGGCAACACTGGCAATGCTGCTGCACGTCTCATAAAATACATCTGTAGTGATATGCATGACTGGGACTGGCTGAGATGAAATACTAATACAATTGATTAATCATGACAGCTATTGAGCATTTCACCGATTGGGAGGATAAATACATAATACAGTTAAAGGAGACATTGCCTCAACCTTTCTTTTACTCTATTACTGCAGAGGGAGAGCAGCTCTCAGCCAGAGAAAGGGGCCCTCAGCACCTATAAACTGCCCGAGACATGTCTGCATACATTTTAGACAAACATTTCTTCGAAGACAGGCAGTTGGTTTTTCTTCCATTTTCATTTTCCATTTGCTTACTCAACCTCTGCAGCTCCTTTGTTTCCTGGTAATAGGTGAGATAGACAAATACAGGCTCTGGGCACTGGAACGAAAGGGCCTTTCATGTTGTCGGCACCTCAGAATGAGTGAGCAGTGTAAGCCCTCTCTGCAGTTTACATACTGTAGTGGCCTGCTATAGAAACTATGTAATTTGGTTTGCTTTGTTATTTGACAAATGGCAAGGAAAGCTTTGTAGCATGTTGACTGACCCTACTTGTAAGGTCATAGGCCAGCACTGGAGTGAGAGGACACAGCCGTCTGCGTGGTCCCAGCATGCCTCAAGATTGCCTGGGAGAAAGCAGGCTTTATTAGAGCTACAAAGAGCTTGTGATGAAGAGCATCAGCTCTTAATCAGGAAAAAATATTGGGGGGGTTTTCAAAGAAAAGATACTGAGAAGTCTTAACATGTGACACAGCACATGATACAATATACAACAGTGAGGCATAAAATAACACCACCTCTAAAAATCTTCAGCCCATTATGGATTGCTCCCTTTTTGGTCCAAATCTACGTGCTTTTCACCCTGGACAGGTCTGTTTAAAACATGAGGTGTAAAACAGAGTAAAACTATATTTGAGGGAAGTTGTGTTCACTTCACTAGACTGTTATGTGTAGCAACATCCATGGAGACATGAAAAAACAAAGCATGGAGAAGATGCCAGTCAGCCTGTTCATATCAGCTTTTACCTCCAAGAGCCACTTGTGACATTAATTTTTAAGAGGAGACAAGGCCCAGTGTGGGCTCTGAACATGGGCACTGCTAGGCCCCAGCTAGATAGAAACATATGGAGCCAGATGAGATAAGGAATTTTAGTCAACAATTTCCATTCCTTCTATGTTCTCCCCCATCCCACTCTCCTCACACACCTGTGAGGACAAACTGGATATTCCTTTAACAGGTCTGAATTGGCTGATATATATTAAATAAGTTTGTCAGACAGCAAGGAGCAGGGTGTGCAGCACCTGTGTGCTGCAGCACAGTGAGCAGACTGGCTACAAGCAACATGAAACCGGACTGTCCACCTAGGAGTACAGAAAGGCTTTAAATGGAGTACAATTAAAACTACAGTGCAAAATCCTGTATTTCTAGGTATAGCAGTTTTTCCCTGTGGAAGTGTCTCTCTTGCTGTAGTTCAAAGCTCTCTATTTCATATGTACAGTTACATCTGTCCTGCCTCTGAGAAAACACTGACACCATTGAGGACCTGACCCCAAAGACATTCCATGGAGATAGCACATGAATAGAAGTAGATACTAAATTAGAAAAATTTGGCTTTCCACTGCGGAATACACAGGGCAGAAATTCAGTTGTCATTTTATTAAATGACTTCTGATAGATAATTAAATTAATACTCTGAGATGAGAACAGGTTATTGATTTGGATCATCATTAAAAGCACTGCGAATCCAAAGTCCCTCCACAAAAAAGAATGGAAATTTCCAGGAGAGCAAAGCAGCTGGAGGGACTCTGGGCCACAACAGCACCAACCAGCTGGGGAGACAGTGAGCACACACAGCTCCAGCTCAAGGAGCAAGCTCAGCACTTGAGATGAATCTGTTGCCAAATGACAGATGTGCACATAGAAATAAAATCCAGTGTGTGGGCAGTCTGCACATTAAAGCTGGAATTTAGACCTACTATTTTCATAGCAGATATGAGGCAGATGACACTTAAGACAAACTAAGATCCCTCTTCTGAATTGTTTGGCTTGCTTCTTATTTATTTTGCTTTATTCTGTACCAGCTCAATTTTGTGAGAAGAGAGGAGAAGCTTCCTCTGTGAGGCTTCAAGGAGCAGCACGAATTGGAAATTCCTTGCTAATCATTTGGTCAGAACTGGGCTACAGAGAGAGTCTTACCATGAATCTCTGAAAACACAGAACAAGGGCTGGATTAGCCCAGGAAAACTCACCTGGAAGCAAGCTGTTACAAAGGGGGCATCAAGGTTTGACAGGCAAGGGATGAGACTTAATTAAAGCTAGAGGCTAGAAGAGAGGAAGAAATTAAATGCTATTTGGGAACACATGAAACAGAAATAACTCAAAATATGAAATATTTATAATTTGTAGCTGTGAGGGGTTATTTGGAAATATTTTATTGCTCTTTTTCTGTCCCCAGTGCTTTTTCTAGGAAGGGAGGAAAAGTAGAATACTTCAAAGGATGTGAACCAGGAACTGGAGAAAAACTTGGTTTGTGTGCATGTGTGTTATTCATGTACTTCTGGTCTTCTTTCATTCTTGAACTCATTCCATCTGAGACTTGGATCTTACTCAGGCTGGAAAGCCAAAACATACAGATTCAAAAGTGATGGGGCTATTCTCACTTCAAGTGCCAGTAAACTCATTATTAGGGCACTGGATTTGGAGTAACGCAGTTTTCTCCTCTCTTGCTTTGAAAGCCCTCCTGTTCTGTTCTGATGTGTTACCATCCCTCCTGTAGGAGGTGTGGATGTTATCCCCTCTTCAGGGGTCAGCCTGCTCACATCATAGCTGAGCTGTGATATCCTCTGAAAAGATGCAGTGTAAGTGCATATAAGCCCTCCTTTGGTTAATAAGGAAAAGGGATTCAGCCCATCTCTAGCCTCTCCAAGATGTCAGGCTTACTGGATTATTGAACTTCCTGGCTCCTTTGAGCATGCTTTCAAAATAAGTACTAGCTAGTCTTTAAGTATATGGATGTATGGATTCCCTATACTAAGCAATACTCATTGTAGTATCTGGGTTCTGTTGATGTCAACCCTATTATCCTCCCTTTAATCATTGCCATATAAAATTCTGAAAAAATAAAATCAGCCTGGATCTTGTTCCCTTTCCTCCAATTCTAACTTTGTTACACTTAACTTATTTAGTAATTTTCTCCATAACCAGGTAGGCTACAAATTTTTGTGTGCATTTTAAATGAAAACTGAAAGCTGGGGTCCAACGAACTTCATCTATCGTAAGACACGGAGAAACTCCCAGAAGTTGACAAAGAAGGAATCTTCATCCTAAAAGAGCATTGTAAAGGTTAAGCAATCACTGCAATATCCACTTCAGTAAATAGTATTATCTTCACATAGTGGGAAGGGCTCAATCCAGAAAGAGATGTGAGCACTACTGAGCTGTCTTTGATTCCTGCTGACTGCAGGCAGCCTGGAATTTCACTCCCTTGAAATGCTCTGCAGAGCCGAGTCCAACATAAATTCAGACCTGAACAAGTCATCAAACTGCTGTATAACTTCACACAGTGACACATTTGCTAAGGTGTTTAAAGTTTCTCTTCTATTAAATACCATAATTATTCATGCCAACCTGATTATTCACATAAATCAACCCTCCGTTTAAGCTTTCCTTCCCCTGAGAACACTAAACACTCTTATGTGACTGTATCTTTTACTTAAATAAAGAATTGCAAATGCCTATCTTCCAAAGGAAATGCTGTACAGATCCAGCACAGCCAGGGAACTACATTAACAGGATCCTGATAAAAGAGAGTTGAAAGCAATACGGATAGGACAAAGTGAGAAGGTAGTCAAAAGTCCTCTGTCCCTTCTCAAAAATCCCAAAAATTCTAAACTGCATCTAAAAAAAGAAAATTTCCTTCATCACCCTCAAGGTGAACAAACACTTTCAGCATTTTGTTGTAGGAGTACCACATAAGTAAGGTCTCCAGCCAGTGATTTGAGGAATAAGGTAGTGCTGTAGAACCTTTCCAGACTGTTCACAGCTTCAGGCAGCAGAAAAGAGAATGCTAAAGGACAACAAAGATATGAACATAGCCTACAACATTTCTGTGATGGATAGTGCAACTACCGTGCCACAGAAAACTGAATCCCTTTAAATCCATCAAAATACGTGCACAAGAAGCTCAATCAGGGGGTAAAAGCAAAGCTGGATGTGCAGAGCTAGAAGACATGTCTGGATGCATGAAGGTGACTGGGCTCAACACTACTGAAGAAAGGTATTCACCCAGAGCTGGACCCTCTGCACCCCAAACCAGACCAGCACAGAGGTGCTCCAGCCTGAAAGGAAGAAAATTCCTGTTTATCCCCCCAGGCTACTGACAGATGGTCTCAAAGAAGTCTGGGGGTTCCCCTCTACTGACAACCTCCACTGAGCCCACTGGCTGCTCCCTCATCTGCTCTGTCAGAGTCACTGACTTACTAAAATAAAGTTAAATTAAGGCAGATAATCCTGACAAAGTATAACTGAGGAACGTGTACCCTTGTGCCAGGGGATATGACAGACTGTGACCTTTAGGAAGGCAAGAGTATGTGTGTGTGAAGTTCCTGATCCTCCTGCCCCCGCCCAGCTCACACAGGATGGCACAGCTGGCTCAGCCCAGCTGTGTCCTCCAGGTGCACAACTTGCCTGCTTCCATCCTCCTATGCTTAGTGTGTTTGGTCAGTTATGTCCCCGCTGGAATACCTCACTGACTGGAACAATTTATGTACCTACTCATAAATAATCCCTTGAAATACAGATAAACGGTCTCTGCAGGAATAAAAAGTAGTAATATAAACTTTAACATGAGTTCTGGTTTTGTCATTTCCCACGTAAAACACTAGGCCAGCATTGAACAATTTTGCAAACTTTCCAAGAGAACTGTCTATAAGCCAGTTCTTTTACCAGGTGTCAATACCAGAGCCAAATAAAATCTTTACACGTTATATTGATCTGCATCTATCACATCTTGATCAAAGTTTCCTGCCTTCTGTTAAGGTGCTAATGATTTCCTAAGCAAAATCAAACACAGCTACTCAACTGTCTCAACAAGTTAGATGAAGTTACTTTAATTGCTGACTTTGATGCATCTTTTCTCGCATACTAATTTCAGCTAAGTAAGATGGTGCACACACATTAAATGATGAAGCAAGGCAAAAGCAGAGCCAGCTGCAGGTAATTTGGTAAAAGTCTCGCTCATTCCTAAGTCTCAGTTTTGGAGACTTCCTTTCTGTCTCTGTTCAGACAGACCTGTTACTCTAGCACTCATTTTTCAAAGCCAAAATAATTAAGAATATCCCAATAACAGTCATAACACTGCTAACAAGTAAAATCACTACTTTTTCATACAATCACACAATTATTTTCTGTTGCTCCTGCCTAATCCCCTTTTGCTCAGATCAGAAGGGGAAATCTGAGGAATAAAATCAAAACTTAAAATTTCTAGGTTTTAAGTGCCTTTTTAAAACAGCTGTGGCATGGGTTTTTGTGGCCCTGAGATTTCCCAGTGCTTCAGTCCTCAGCAGCATCTCAGCTGACATGGCTCCATCTTTGCCTCTTTAAAATTCCACGTGGAGAAGCTCATGTTTTCTCTCTGTGCTTGCAGTGTGATGAAAGGGGACAAATTAAAGGGAATGGGATCCTTATATTAACATATTTGTTTTGCTATGGTTAAACCTGTGTCAAGAGCGTAGAACTTTTCATAGAAAAATTTGTAGTTGGAGGAAAACTGCAAAGAAAGGGCTTGGCCCTGGAGGGAATTTCATAAAATACCAAATTAAGACATGTCAATTGGGTTCTTAAATTACGCAAAGGCAAAGCAAATAACATACATCAGTGGCTTGAAGTGCTCTTTTGTAATCAAATGATTTGTGTTTCAAACCTGAAATTTGACAAGTAATTAATTTCTTCAGCAGATTTATTTTGTATGACTTTTTTTCATTTTTAGAAAAAGATAGATTGCATCATAATGTAGTAGAATATAAATTATTATGGCACTCATTTTTTAGTCTGTCTGAATGTCTTCTCTTTTTTCCACATTGTACAAAATAACTCTTCAATTTTACAATTTACGTCTTGCAAATTTTATCTCTGACACATTTGTTTAATATTTGGATGACTGCCATTGTGTGCACAAATTAGGCCACCTCTTTTGGAGTGCCAAGCCCCTTATCCATTCCATTTCCCAAGGCTTTCAACAAGCGTTCAAGCTGGAACAGAAGGGTCCTTCCCTGCACTGTGCAGAACAGGGCCACCGGGTCACATGTGCGTTTCGAGGGGCTGAGCATCCAACCTGACGCTTAGCTTCTCACAAACACTGCTCGTGGACTTGCACGTCAGGGTTTGCACACACGAAGATTTCCCACACAAGTGTAATTTAAAGAATGGTTTTCAACTCCAGCATGAGAAGTTTAGTGCTCAGTACAAATCTGTCTCAGAAACACTTAGCACAGATTTTAAGCAGAGTGGATCGGCAGCTGGTGGCTTCTGAGAACACAGAGAAGCCTTTTCCAATAGGCATGTACAAGCAGTTATCATCTGGCAGATGTTCTTAATTCACTTTCCTCCTTTTCAATTCCATGCTTGAGTCACAATGTTTTGTACCTGCATTGCACAACCTAGAAGTACACACAGCACCTTTGTCACTGTGCAGGTGAGTAAGAGATTGGTCATCTGCAAACTACAGGTTGCGTTGTGCAAATCGCGCTGCAGAGGATGCGCGTGGGATATTGCTCCAATGCGCACAGCCACGTTTGGGAAAGCTCAAATGCACACTGCGTTACAACACTCATTTTTGCTGTGCTGTCATTTCATACTTCCAACAGGTTTGTGCTAAAGATTGCCTCTGTTCTGCAAGTCCCTATCTCCCAGGCTGTGGGTGCAGCCCCGGCTGTTTCTGCAGCCTAAGGTAGGCAGGCAGCACTTCCCAGGGCGAGAACAGTTTTGTCCAGATATCCCTCAGTAGCAGAGATGGAGAAGACCAGGGTGGAGGACCCTACTAGCCACAGAAAATACACAGGCACACCTCAGCAGTGAGGTGGACAATTATTCAAATTGTGCCTGTGAAAAGCCTACTGCAGCCCCCTGTCGGGTCTCAGGCTCCTCTTCTCCAGGTACAAGATGCTGATGACAGAGAGACTGTTGCCAAGACAGATGTGTGGTCAGAGATCACTGAGAACTCCCCAAAGTTCTCATGCATGCAGTGATGTACAGGGTGCAGGATAGGGGAAAACAAAACTGTTTTCTAAGGCCCAGGACTCTAAAATCTCATTTTCTTCAACCATATTGTTATTCTCATCATGACAAGTATGTAAAACTATTAACATGAGTATAACCTCATCAAACTTACTCTCAACGCATAGTAGTTATTTTCAGTGGAAGGAACACATCCCTGCCTCAAACAATAAGCATAAGAGCTCTTTCAAAGAAAACTTTTTATATACTACAGGCCAAATTACTTCCCTCATTGAAGGGCGTAAAAGTTTCCTAGAGAGGAATGAATATGTACTGTTTTATTTTAAAATTATTTGCTATTCTGCCATATAATCTTAAAAATCCTGAACCTTCATCATCACAGACAAGCTACATCTTTTTCCCTCCCTTTTTTTATATACCATAGTGTTGTTGCCATACAAAAGATAAATGTTTGTATTTCCCTCTATTCCATAACACCATTCATTGAGCTGTAACAACATGAGTGTCCACATTCTGAAGGTTTGACTGAATGCATCAATTGTTCTTCATGTTCATGGCAGGCTTCACGTTTGAGGTTAAGAAATATTTCTACTGTAAACATCAGACCAAGTAACACAAATTCAGCTTCCATTTCTCTCTAGTGATCTTTGCGTACAACTTATGACTCAAAGGTGAGTCAATAAGTAATTCAGTAGCAACAAAATCTCTCAAGAGAAAGAAATTCCATTTTGTTAATTTCAGTTGCCTCTTTAAACAAAAGATTTGCTGCTGTGCCTGTGAATGGCCAGCTCAGTTGTAAGGCTCACAGGGTAATGATCAGTCCTAAAGAAACAAGGTCATGAAATTCCTTCTTGATAAACTTGTTTGAGTAAGAGTGACCAAGAAGACTTCAGTTTCAAAGCTGTAAACCCTTACATGCATGTAGATATAAGTATTATGGAACAGAAGGAACAAGAACTAGTGCAACTCTGAGACAAAAACTAGTATGCCTTGTCTACTTAATGTGCTTGGGTTTTTTCCCTGTGGAAAGGGGTTTGGTTATTCATTAGAACATTTATCCAATTATGTGCTACTGAACAATCATATGTATAGGTCACTAGTACAAATTACATACGTGCACAATGTTTGCTTCTTTTGTGTAGATATTGTGCACATCAAAGCCTCATTAACAACCACATAGCTAGTTCTTACTATCTGCTCAAGATACTTGTTTTCAAAGTCTGATTTCCACTCTGACAAAGATACATACAATTCCCAGTTCTACCCACTCTTACCACCAAAGCCATCTCAGTGTTGTGCATAACCAAAAACCACTGAAATTTCACCTGAAATCCTTAATGAACCTCTTCACCTGACAGATACTAGGATGTTCTCTTAAAATAAGTGATCATTGGCTTAAAATAATGTAGGAGACTCAACAATCCATTTTTCTATTTGTGTGTTAAATCACTGCAGTATATAGTTATAACAATAAAAAAGTCTGATTTCCCTTCATCAGCCATAGGTCTAAATCACTAAGTTTTGCTATTAAAGGGCCTCCCTAGGTAGGCGGCTCTGCCACATATCTGAACTCAAAATCATTTATTTAATTTTATTTAACGTTTCACTATAATTTCTTAAAGATTTACTTCCTTTAAACACAACTGGGAGACTTGATTCTCCCTTGTTTCAATCTGCAATATCCTCAAAAATAACACTAAAAGATGCTGTGAATACAAAACCAAAGCTGACACCAATAAATTTCAGTGACTCATTTCTCTTGCCTTATTCCTGCTTGGCTGATCCTAGAAGGAGATGAACTGTAGAGACACTCAGAGGCAATTTAGTGGTATTACAGAAGGACCCATTCAGTCTGGATTGAAAAGATCCTCTCAAAATCACAGGAAAACTTTTTTTTTTTTTTCTTTTGTAGTAAGTACAATTTCTCAAGTAAGAAACCCCAGGTCACTGGTGGAGCTATGCTTAGAGTGGAGCATGCACCAGTGTCTGGCACACTGTGCTTTGAGAGCAGGTAATGCATTAATACAATTGCTCTAACTGGTTACTTCAGACTAAGAAGTTGTTCTTCTTTCCCATAGGATGTTATCTTCGCAAAATTCATTGAGGGGATGGGTTGCCTTCATAAAATCAATAACATATTAAAAGTATGAACATTTTCCAGGTGTTAGTAGTTTTTGTGTCAGGCTACAATGGTGTTGCTGTGGACTTGTCCTCTTTTTTCCCCCTAGGAGAAACCTGGGCTAAATGCAAACACTCTGGACATTGTTCTAGGATTTCTGGCAACCAGACATAACTACTTACAGACCTATGGACATGCAGAAATGCCAAACCAGTGGCTCCTGAGCAAGTATGGACAAAGTGTCCAGCAGGAGCACCCATGGAGCTCGGGTGCACCATGGATTTGCTGCAAATGCACAGAGCACCTGCGCTGCACAAGAGCCATCCACACGTTTCACTGCAGGAAATCCTGGACAGAAGCAGCAGCACCCTGAGCTTGCTGCTGCCCTCCCCCTCCAACAGCAGGCCTGTTCCAGCTTACAGCTGCCTTCCCACGCCTACCCTGGCTGTACCAGTCCTTGCTGAGCCTGGAGGGCTGGGCTGCTCTGCCACCACCTTCACCAGAGCTCAGCATCAGAGCAGGCACCTGCCCTGAACAGCCACACGGGGTACACTTGCAAACAAAGAGATTAAGCTGATACTGCAAATGTTAACGTTTTATCAAGGGTCTTGCAAAGTTTGTTGTTCTTGTACTTGAACTTCTGGAGCCAGAGAATTGTGTGAGAACTGTAACTTTTCATTTACAAAAAAACATTTTTCAGATTAAAACTTTACAGCCCAAAAAGAGTAAATTATCTGACAATCTGACTGGAGACTATCGCTTGTCCAAACACATAGAATAAAAGAGTTTGCAAATGTGACCTGAGAGACTTGAAAAGCACAGGTATATAAAAAAAAATATATTTTCTTACTTGTTAATAATTTTTAAGCCACTCATAAAACCATCAATAACTTTGAAAGTCCATATCCTGCTGATATATGACAATTTTGTGTAGATGAAAGTTTGATTTAAATTTGGTTTTCTTTATTTTTTTTTGGGGGGGGGTGGTGGGGGTATCATTGAAGTGTTAGCAGTAATTGATGCACAAAACATTTTCCTAGGTGGAGGCATTGGGAAATCAACACAAGTGCTTGTGCTGAGATGTTTGTCACAGTGAGTGCCCGAGGTCCACTCCCAAAAATCTGGAGGGTCCATTCCAGCTGGCTGCTGGGTTGCCTCTGTGCCAGCCTTCTACAGTGCTTCAGATGAGGGTGCTTTGGAGTGAATCAGCATGCTCAGAGACCATGGACCCTTAGAATTTTTGTCAAGGATTAAGGAGAGAGAATGGAGGAGGAAAAAAAAAAGTAATGGTAGCTTCCTCAGTCCCATAGTTTCATACAAACATTTGTCAGAGAAGACAACTATATTTTCATTTTTGTCCTTAATAGCAAAGCTTGTGAGAAGAGATGTTTTTTTTTAAAGAGAAATAACTAGAAGTCTAAAAATTTTACCTGTATTAATTTAAATTAATCTGAAAATCTAGGAACACAGATTTTCAGAATTTATATAGATAATCTTTATAGGTGTTCCTTAAAAACTATTCCAGCTGTATCAGTGTATAGATTTGTTTCTCCTTTTCCAATAGCACAATTCAGAAGAAACTAACTGAAGTCAGTGGTGACACGTCAGCACAAGAATGGAATGAGTAGATGGAAAATCCATCACAGCTGAAGAAAGGAATTAAATCTGGTCTTTCCTCCCTCAACCACAGCACAGTCATAGAGCTCCAGCCAAGTTAAGGTACTTAAGGAGGGAAATGAGACTCACTGTGTAATGAAAGAGGTCTCGGGTATGCTGCCATCTGACTGAAATGCTGTTGCATTGATGACAGTCAGTGCTGGTGCTGCAGGAGGGCTCTGCCTCACCCAGCAGCTCTGCCCCAAGCAATGCCTACCACGAACTGCAGTGCTGCATCCTAACAGCAGCTCCACATCACTGATACATTACACTCAGTGCCTGCACACAAGAACAAGCAACTGAAACATTTTCAGCCATCTCAAATGCCATTGGGACTTTATGAATCCTGTTTTCAGGGTGACTCACAGCTTCCCACACGTCTAACCTCAAAGAAGCGGGGCAGACCCAGTAACCCTCTCTGTGCATTATATATTTCTCTGGAGTTACTGCGCCAGGCTGCTTTGTACAAAAACCTGACAGAAAACTCTAAGTGCTCAACCAGCTAGTGAGCAGCCAGACTGTGGTCCTGTGCACAGCTGAAACCCCCTGGACTGAGCCCTGATTAGCTGTGCCAGGAAGGATTGCAGGACTGAAGCATCTGACTGTACTTAAATCAACATGAGTTGTCTTAGTTGTGTTGGTGCCTAAAGAGCCATTCCCTATAGAATCAGCTCCCTACACATCCAGAGCCAAAACTGAACGTGGCAGAGAAGCTGAGGCAGGGGCTAGAGGTGGCATTCTTCCTGCCCTACATTTGCCAAGTGTCCTGCACCTTGTCCCACCCTGTCCCTTTGTCACCAAACCCCCAAACACACCTCATCAACTATGCAGCACTAAGCACTCCCCAAAATTTCCTCACCCACAGAACACAGCTGACCTTCAGAAGAACAAGATAGCAGAGGTCTCCATCAAATTCCTTCTCAAGCTCCTTTGCTGTTGCACTCAGGTGCAACTTTAGCACATCTAAGCTACCCAGGAGTTGTTGGTCAGAGTGCAACAACTCCTGGGTAGCTTAGATGTGCTAAAGCCTCTTTGTCACTCTGACCCTCAGTGATGTTTGTGTATTTGTTTTCCCAGCTCCCAGGACTGACCAACCTCCCAGCTGTTCTTGTACAGCACCAAGCACAATGATGTTCTTGGGCCCAGTGAAGCATTTGGGTCTGTAACTACAGCTCCTCAACACCAGAATGCTGTAAATAAGGCATAATGACTTGTCTCTACCTCTTTTGCCAAAGAATCACTAAATATTGTTCTTTAATTTTAAGAGAAGAAAGTGATTTGCATTTGAGAACACGATTGTCTTACTTATGAGCATCCAAATTTGGTATATTTCTCAAAAAAGTTCGGCAGTGGATTCCCTCACAAATGCGAGGTTCCACTCATTTTGACTTTGTGTAGTCATCCTTTTTTTGCTGGCAATGGATGGTTTTAGATACTGTCAGCACAGGCAGCAGTAGCTCCTGTGTACTCCAAGAGGAACTACATTTTCCACTGACTGTCCTTAGCGAGTGGTCTCTAACTTCTCACCCCAATGGGAATCTGTAGCACAAGGCCCCTAACCTGCTGCCTACTGCCTTATTCTTGCTTCTCAGCTACCAGGACTATTACCCCGAGGCTCTGAAGGTTCTGGCAGCAGCAATGCTGTGCATTCCCACAGCTTTTCTCAGCAGCCCTGGCCCTGCAAAGCTGACAGGATAGGAGAGAGCCCCGTGAGTTCCAGAACATCTCATCTGAATGCACCAAGGTTGCTTCTCGTATTTCAGACCTGAAAAGTGGCTTGCATGCCCACTTTTTATCTGTTTCTCCATAAGTATGCCTAATATAACTCTAGGGTCTATAATGCCTATAACTAATAAGAGATACTGAATCTTCCCTAAATATCCTGCCTCACTTTTATTCTTAGACGATCATGACTACACTACCACTACTAACACAAGCCCTTTACAATCACTAATGGATTAATCTTCACAGCACTGTTGTAGAGATGGAAGACAAAAGCACAAAGATAAAGCAAATCACTATTTAGGTCAGAGACGCAGTAAAAAAATGGAGAAAAACACCCCAGAATTTCCAGTTCC
>WAAG01072800.1:20071-55341 GCA_013390105.1 Tichodroma muraria
TGGCAGCTCAGGCATTTTGCTATGACTTCTGGTTTAAATTTCTTCATAGATTTTTTAATGTACCAGGATGAAACTTTTCAATATTATAAAAAAAAATAAATATATTTTCAATTGCACAGAATGCTAATCTTCCACAGAAAATAATAATACAGTCCAAAAGAAACTGGTTTAGTTAGCATTTTTCATATAACAATTTTGGCAGCAGAGCTACCAAAGCAAAATATGATTTCGCTGAAGAAATCATTATAGGAAATAATGACTTCTTCACTAAAAACAACTTTACAGCAAGTCTATTTATAGGCAAGAAATTATTTGTTATTTTACTGGCATAAAGATACTAAAAAACTAGTGAGATTAGGGTCAGATAAGAATCCAGGGCATTGTCATTGAATTCACACTAAACACCTAACCTTCCCTAGGAGTGAGCTTTGGTGTGGTTGTTTTCATTTGTGAACAAAAAAAGGCATCTGGATTTTCAGAATAACATTTTACTGATAAATGGTCTAAACTGACTGGCATATATATATTTGTATGCCAATGAAAAATATGTCCAAACACGTATATTTGTGGAGATACAAAATATTCAGTATTTTTTTGTTCTCAGTCAAGCAGATGAAAAAAATGAAATTTATTTAAAACTATTGAAGCCCCCCCACTAGATCTGCTCTAGATTTTTCATTCCCACACTTTTATGTTTCAGCTATCCTACATAGATGCGTCATTCTTCAATGGGAAAGACAGAAAATTAAAATCAATAACTTCATTATATTTACAGTGGACTTTTTTTTCACCTGAGTTTTCCCAGTTTTAATGTCTTACTATAACTTAAAAATCATTGCTTGTTTTCACTGAAATATTCCATCCTTATTCCTTTCATGCAAAAGGTTAGGAATATGGCAGTGTATATCTTAATTTTTTATAATGTATATTCTGAAAGGTCTAAAGTATAAATTTCTGTTTGCTTTCACAAAATGTCCAACAGAATATAGCATAAACATTTTTATAGCATCTTCTCCTGTATCGCAAAAATAAAAATTTTTACTTTAAAATGGAACAATTACCATTGATCTTTTAAATTCATATTCTTTTTCTGACAACAAAAATTCTTCCTGCACAGTTCTTTTTGGTTTTTGCATATACAAAAAATAAATAATTGACATTTTGTACTATGTGAAGTTCATGTATTATTAATTTGATGGAAATGAACACATGATGGAGCACCTTCTTTATCTTTGTGATTGTTTTCACAGATATGTCAGTAACACTGATATTGAATTGTATGATGTGTCCTAGGGACTGTAACATTTCAACAAAATATCTCCAGAAATATATGTGCACCCACAATGTCATCTAACAAACTCACCTTTCATTAAAGTCATCTCCAGTAAATGTGAGCTTGAATTTGCAAGGCAAATCTAAAAAGCTATGAAAGAAAAGCTGAAGATAAAAAAAATATTAATATAGAAATAGAGCCTTAGAGATTATTTCTCCTATAATTCTAATGAGACAATAAAAATAAAAATCCAGAGATTCAGCCTTGACGGTATCACAGAACTTTCTTCTCAGGAATATTTGGGTTCTTCATTAAATGATATACCATGTGCTATTTCTATCTCATCTAAAATTCTGGCATCTCCTGACAATGTATTCTCCCAGTGATATGCACACATGTAATCAACTCATTTACATTAATGGGATTATGGGTGTTTTGTATCTAGGAGAGAACACATTTTTTTATTTTTTTTTCCTCTAAGAGCGGTTGCTTATGATGCGCTTGGCAACTGAGATGTACTACGGTTTCTTCCTAAGCAGAAATTAAGTCTCCACTGTACAGCATGTCATACTTGCCTGAAAGCAAAAATGCTGCCTACTAAGCAATAGACACCCTAATTAAAGTTGCCCAGCATAATATCAGCCCATTAGTTTAAACTAAAGAGAATAATGGAGGTGGTATTAGGATACCACAAAACATAACCTAGGGTCAAACAAAGATTACTTTGCTTCGGGTATTTTTCTTTTTCAAATGTAAAAGTTTCCAATGAATTTTCAGAAGCTTTCAGAAGCCAAATATAGATAATAAAATGCTTGTCAGATTTTAAGGCTCTGACAAAGCAAAAATGATACAAAACAGCAATAAGCTAATTGTCAATCGGATGCTTTTGCAGGAACATTTTGCAATAATGAGATATAATAAATATTCATCAGGACATAGTCTATAAAGGCACATAGGAGCATATTTTATGCCTATGTTTAGCATATTATACTGGACAGTTACAGCTGATTGTGGAATGGTAGCCGACTTATAAAGATTTCCAGCATATTTATTGGCTCTTTATCCCTTATACAAAGTCTAGAAAATCTGAAAGCTTGTAAATGGTGGAGAAAGGAGGAAGCAAATATTGTGCATTTTCAGCCTCATCCTTTTCACAAGGCATTCTTTAAGGAGGATGGGAAAAGGTCCAAAAAATAAGTGACCCTAGAATTCCCATTTACAAACTTTGTTTCATCTGTAATCACGTCTTTAATTGTGCAATTTCAAACATTCCCAGATGAACTGTTTCGGATTTAAAATACCTTACAAACAGAAAAATAATGTATTAAGGAATACAGCAGAACAATAATAATGCAGTAATACTGCTGAATTATCATCACCTGATAAAATAAATATTTTTAGGTTTCAGGAGCTTTTTTAATATGCTTTTGACCCCAATAATTAACCAAATAAACTAGTAAATTATCCAGGTTAATTTAAAACCCTTGTTTGGCACTCTAAGGAACAGTCACATGTTTTAAAACACAGGAAAGTCTTCCCAGAAGAGCTGATAAAGGAAGCAGCTGGCAGAGAATCTGGTTTTGTTTCATGACACTATGAGCAGCACTTAAATTGTTTCTGCTGCACGTCCATCATACGGTCCTTTGAGATATTTATCACTGGACTCAGAAAAAAAAAGCATTAGGTGAAGTCAGACACTCCTCAAATTAAGACAGAGAGCCAAATCCTGCCCACACAGACCACAGCCCTTCCTGGAGACGAGGTCTTCCAACAGACACCTCCTGAGGTCATTCCCAGCAATATTTTCTTGGGTTCCACAAACTTAGCTCAAAATAAAAGTTTCAGCCCTTCCTTTTCTCTCCATCCTTGCCCTGGAGGACAGGCATTATGTCCCATGTAGTAAAGCTGGGAGTGTGCAAGGGTTTCTACAGCCTCAGGCTTCTCCCTCTTTTCTCGGTAGCCCACAGGGGCTATGGAGAATATGCCTTCAGATGGGGTCTATCATAGAGGAGTGGAGGAAGGAAAAGATGATTTAGGGAGCCAGGGTCCCTCCTGTCTGCTCCAAGGGCAACACAGAGCTGCCAGCTCATGGCACAATCCAGCCCTTGATCAGCTCCCCTCACTCCTATAAACAATCCGAGCACCTTGTTTTGTAATTTAGATTTGATTGCAGGAATTTATTAAAATAGCTTATATTGTGCCAAGGATTCCATCTCAGGCACACCAAATTATTTCATATGTATGTGAATATTTAGCTGCTCTCTAAGTAAGCAATCACCAGAAATGCTTCTACATCCGTCACTTTCCCTGTCTTTTATTTCTCACCATTTAGAGAATGTGATTGGGTATGTTCACATTATAGGCTCACAGTCCAGATTTATTCTGAATTTCTTCAATGAGATTCACTCCCAATGACCACTTGTAAAGGGATCACATCACTAGGGATATATTCAGAACCTGACTGCCTGCATCTGGAAAGCAGAGCTCTGACACAGCACCAGCTTTGAAAGAGCACCTGGAATTTAGACATGGCATGTCTGTCTCTTAGCCAGTTATCTGCAAGTATTTGATAGTTACAAAATTGTCACTAGTAGCTTGTTTGGCTAGGAAACAACAATAGCTGCAAGACACATCTGAAATCTTTTGCCCGAGTGCCAGCTTTAGTGAAGGTCTGGGCTGTTCTCATTAAAAGTCAGCAGAGAGGATCCTACTGCTTTCAATGCCACAAGCTCAAATCCTGCAAGCATCATTGTGCAACTGAAAGTAGGTCTGTGTAAGAAAGAACAATTACATAGCACTGATCCCAGATACTTGAGCTCTCTTCAGCAGTGCAAGACTCCTGTTATCACATTTGGCAGTGGTACTCAAAATAAGGCTTTCACAGCTTTAAAATGGAGATGACAGAATATCTTGTAATGGGACCCTTTGGGTGAATGAATTCCTTTGCTCCTTGAGCAGTGTGATTAGACGGGCCTGACTGCAAAGCACAGAAAGAATGACCTATCTGTACCACAGATGGGAACAGGTTTTTGGAAAAGATGGGTTAGACCTCTTATTGTGGGTTATTATCCTCCTAATCTTGCACGATTCCATAAAAAACTGGGCAAGAGCTGCTAAAATAACGACACATCAGGCAACAGCTATAACACTCCAGGTTTTCTCTAAGGAAAAATTAGAAAACTCAGGTAAGACTAAAACTCCCAAAGGTCACAAGTATGAAGAGAACCTTCCTGACCCTATCCTTGCTATCACTTCTACTCAGGACTCTCCCACAGGTCCTGCAGGGTTCTGAGCCCTGATGCTCCGGTGAGTGTCCGTGGGAGCAGCTGTACCATCGCCAAAGTGACACTGGCACACCTGAGCCTCAGCCTTAGTCCCATGGGCTCTCAGTGGGCTGGGTGCTTTAGCTGGGCCAGACCCACAGTCTGTTGGGTTTCATCATCTTTATATCAAGGCAGCCTTGGGCCACAGTCCAGTAATTGCCAGGGTTTTCCAAATGCTGGGTTGAAAACAAACTCCCATCAAAACTGAGTGGCTCTGTCAAGTTCAAAAGGTGAAATAAATGAATCTTTACACATTATAAGAACAAAATCAACATTCTTCTGTGGCATAAAGTGCCTGAAAAACTAGCAAGTAAAAGCAGGTGTGATGTGCTCCCTGTCAGCTAACGACACTGATAAGCTTGCCATGCCTGGTTCTGCTTCATTTCAAACAGACTGCTGAAAAAAAGGGGGAAAAGCCAGAGCAGAAATAATTGCTGGAGCTTCGAGTTAGCTGAGAGAGCCTGCAGGCTAAGATCAACGCGACTGATTTCATCCTCTTCCTTTTATTTCTATAACCTTAAACGTTCTGCTATTATAAAAGTCATCATGTCAGCTTTCCCCCAAGCCTTAGCAGCGGCCTATTTTAAAATTGTATCAATTGGTAAAGCTCCTGGCTGGAGTATTTTCATCTTGATTTATGGTTTCTGAGCTTTAAAGATGAAGAAAACTCCACTGACCTGATCCGAGCGTTCATGTGCATTGTCCCACACATATGTTTATAATCAGACCCTACAGAAACAACACATATTAAGGAAGCTTTAAAATTCCAGTGAAAGCAGCAAATTGCAAGTGAACACTGTTTATCCTGTATTTGTCTCCGAGAAAAAAAAAAACAACCAACAAAAAATCCCCATCTATTTTGATGCTAAATGTTTTCTTTCTCTGCTAAATATCAGGGATTTAGCACTTCCTGAGGCCATTGATAAGGTAAGGGTCTTAGAATTAAGAAACTCGTAAATCAGTGTAACAAATGTGGACATATAATACCGTGGCCTTGTTCTTGCTTCTAGATCAATGTAACTGATAAAATCTCTAGGCTGGTGAAGAAGGGGGCAAAGGGACTTCTGCTTTTTTTTTTTTTTTTTAAGCATGGACTGATCAAAAGCAGCCCCACAACTTAGACGATTCCAGGAAAGCAGCAGCCATCCAGCACTAACGCATATTGCTTCCTTTTAAACACTTGCAGCACGGACCCCAGAGAATGCATTATTAAAATGTTCAAGAGGATCATATTAGGGCTTCAGAATAAATACTAACTTCCCACAATAATCTTCACACATTCCTCCATAGGGAATGATGAAATAATGACCCTTTGAATTTGTAGTACAAAGGAGAGGCTTTTCTTCTCCCCCTCTCCTTGCCAGCAGTGAGGTGGCATTGCACACTGAAGAGGCACTGCTGCTAGAGGAGAGGTTAACCCAGGAGAGGAGGCACTTAGAAAAGGAACTTAACAGAAAAAAAGTGGTGTTTTTAGTGGTGGCTAAAGCAGGCAGATTTAGGTAAGGTTTCCTCACTGAACGAGGAAATACACATTGCAAATAAAACACACTCCTAATGCTGTGGGCTTCTGGAGGAGGGCTGAGCAGTGGGATGCCCAGGAATTACCTGTCATGCCGTTCACATCAACCCATACACACCCATCACACGTGGAAAACACACCCCTACACAAGAAGGTTTGAGCATAAGAAATACTTCTGAAGTCCTCTGCCCAGATGATTTGAATTTCTGGTATGAGAAATAACCCAAATAGTCCCAGATAAGTTGTCTATCAAAAGTACTGTTTCTTATAATGTGGGTAGAACAGAAGCTCAGCCCAAATCTCAGAAAACTCCGTTGTGACTGAGTTTGATGGTCCCCTAAAAATGATCTATACCTACTCTTCAGACAGATAGTAGGTCAGGAAATGCTGTTTTTCTTTTGAGGCAAGCTGGTCACAGTGTTTCTGAAACAATTCTTTTTCCCCTGTCTTTTTTCTCCTCTTTTGAGAAATGGCTTGACAGAGCTCACCTTACCAAGGGAGATGCTTGATAGATTGCACTTGAAAAAATCTGATCTATCCCATTTCCCAGGACAGAATTGTTCCCTACAATATACTTCGTATCCATTATCAAAGGAATTAAAACATGCAAATAAGAGAAAGGTCTGCTAAGTTATCCCATTGCTTTGAAAGAACCTAAAGGCATAATTTATGGCAAGTGGGAGCCTTTTAAAAAAAACAACTGCTTTAGCTGAGCTGGGGGGAAGAGAGGTTGTGCATGCAGTCAAAGCCATAAACGCTAGCCTTGGTCTGAAAAAAGGTAATTGTGCTGCGAATGCTGACAGGTCTGACAGAAAGTGTCTTCATTGAGAAATTGCATTTTGAAGTTCTTCCCGTTCCTTCAGAAATAAATGGACTAAAGCAACAGGGCTGGCTCTGACAGGAAGCGGGGATTCGGGACTTCAAATACAAACATTATGAAAAACAAGCAACATCTGCAAACAGTAAGTACTTATTTATATTTTATGGAGTGTGTGCTTGGGATTTTGACAGGTTTTTAAACAGAACCTATATTAGGCCCATACAAAGGCGAGAATGTCCCTTTTTAAAAATACATTATGCTGCTGAAAAGCAGTCTAAGTCCGCAGTCCAAGCCTCAGGTGAGCTCTGACCCCTCCTAACCTGGTCTAACAAAACACACATGTGGTGCTTGCAATAGAACAGTTTACTGCTACTTTCTCAAGGTCAGGACAAGACAGACACTTGAGGGTTAGTATTCAGCAAGCTTTTCCCTCAGCTGCCAGAGTGGCTTTGAACTTTTCCCTTTTGAACAAATAGGAAGTGAAATTGTGAGGAAACAAGTGCTTGGAATCAGAGAGGCACACATACCAAAAAGAGAAGGGAACCTCCCCAAAAACTATACAGATCTTCAAGCAAACAAAAAAAAATTTGAACCAAAAACCAAACCCAATCTGACATCCAATTTATGGGTTTAAAATTATTCAGCGTGTAGCTTTGAAATTTTAACATACTCTCCTTTTCAGATGCTACCCCTGATTTTTTTTTCAATATAACAAATAATAACGAGTTGGCAGGTACGGTGCACTGTGCACTATAAAATATTTAGTAAGGCAATAACGACTCCCTGGGCAGCATAAGAAAACCACAATTATATTCAGAGAGAAAGCCATGAACAAACAGAGGGGGAAAGAAATACAAAGAAAGATAAAGGAAGGCCTTTCATCAGGTCTTCCTGTCCAATAACACACTCAGGCTTGATCCATATGTTTTGAGAAAAATCAAAGTGTCACGACTACCAAAAATGTCAATAGCTCCAGTAAGGAATATTGTCTAACATTTTCTATTACACTGTTGAAGAATTTGCCTCCCAGCGCAATTTGGAAAAAAAGTCTTTTATTTCTAAAACACTAAAAAAAAAGAACAAGGCACGCTTCTGTGCAATGTGTAATACAATAATGCTGTGGGCTTCCAAACTATCCTGGAAACTGATACTTTGATGAAAGTGAGTCCTTCTCCACACCTCTCATATTTTCTGTCCTCTGCACATAGACAGGGCTGCGAGGCACATCCTGGTCAGTGGGATCTAATAGCACAATACATCGCTCACTGGGAAACTGGAGAAGGCAAACTTTCATCAGCCTTCATATTTTTATAATCCTGCATAATGACCCACAGGATTGGCTAACCCCCCGAAATGGCTGGGCCTGGGGGCTCTCCAGGAAGGAAGCATTAATTGCACTTTGCTCTAAGCTGTGTCCCTGCATGCTGTTTGCATCCCTGTGCATAGCTCGCCTTTAAGGACTTCCCATTTCTCCCTGTCATCTGTAAACAAACAATTTTATTGCTGTCTTGGCAAAATGTAAACAAAACTTAGCACCTTGCCCTGAGGAGAGCTGCAGCTAACATATGGTTTGTCTGTACCTTGGTGCACAATTTCTTTTGTATTTGTCTTCTCCAGTACCCTTCAAGTTCCAGAGGGGAAAAACACATCAGTGCTGCTGCGTCTTTATCCTGTGGAATCTAAACTAGAATTGAACGTGTTGCAGGCAATCAATATTACTGTGAAAATTAGCCTTTATGACTGAGCCACTGTTTGCTCCCGGGGAAAAAAAAACAACCTGGTATGAGTACAGTACAGCTACCAAACCATTGCTGTGAGCACACTGGAACTTAGCTCATGTCCCGGGGCTCTCTTCCAGAGGGTTTAGCACCCACCTGAGAGAGAAGTGGCACCAGAGTCAGAGAGCTACCCAGCACTGTGAAGGAGTCAGAATTAACCACTTGGGATTTTGCCCTGGAGCCTGTAGCCAGCCCCTTGGCTAGAGGAGTGAGCTCACTGCAAACAAGCAGTGGCAGAGGTGCTGCTGTGCCCCTGGTGGGTGCTTGACACGTCCCAGAGCAGCATGCACAGCAGCTCCCTGCTTCTGCCCCAGAGACTGCCCAGGCTCTGGCAGGCTGGAGGGCAGGTCCGGCAGACAACTGGGGATGGAATGCTTGCCCTGCAAGGGCTGGCTTGGGGAGCTGCACTCACCTGGCCTGAGGAAGAGAAGACCTTGGGGGACCAGACAGCAGCACCCAGAACCTGCAAGGGGGTTAGCAAGGAGATGGAACCAGAACCAGGCCACAGGGGTCCATGGTGGGAAAATGAGGCACTGTGGGCAAGAGGTGACATAAGGACTGGAAATGAGGAGAAACAAGCAAGAGCACAGGTTGCCCAGGAAGGGTGTACTATCTCCAGCCTTAGAGGCTTTCAAGACCCAACAAGAAGAAATCCCTGAATAACCACTTCAAAGCCCACTACTGACTGCTTTCAACAGGAGGTTGGACAAGAGATCTTCCGAGACTTTTTCCTAGCCAAATTGCAAACTCCTCATGAGTTAGTCACAGGAAATCCTTTTACTTCAGTGAGACAGATTTTTGGAATAAAATTCATGCTAAAGCATTACAGAATCTGGCTTTTGGCATACTGTTTGTCATTAAATTTCTGTACTCACTTAACATATTCCAGTACAGTATTTGACCACACCTACATGAACACACCTACTTATATCCAGAAGTAGGCGGATTTCCTTTTCAGAAAATCCAGCAAGGTTGCATTGTCAATATTTGGTTTTATTGTACAGTGCAAAGTTGCTTGTTTTCTAGCTGTATGTTATTAAAAGGGAGAGCTAACAGCAATGGACATTTTTAGTCAATAAACTAAGAATTGATACTCATCACGTTAATTAGAAGATATTCAAAAGTGAAAATAAATCCTGTCTGCCTAAACAAATCATGCAGAAGAAATATTGTAGAATTTCTTTTGTAAAGAATAAGCAATAGAAAATAACAATTAGTGAGATGCATGCAATGAACTAGTTATTAAAATAATGTGACTCCATGCTTGCAAATTATCCACAAATAGAGCAGGAGCCCGTGAACCTATTTGCTGTGTAGAATTACTCAGAAAATGGATCATGTCAGCAAACTGCTGCCAGGGCTTCGCTGTCAGGCTTCTTACCACAACTACTACTTTGAATATATATCCTTTGGGCAATCAGCTACTTGTGCTCAGAACTTCCTCACCTGAGTCAGGCAGCATTTTCCCTCTCTCCCTGCTGTATGGGGTTAGCAGATTCCCATGCCAGCAAGGAATGCACTAGACAACCACATACCTTTGACACCACTAATTTACAATCATGAGTTCTGTCTGCAAATGTTTCCATTCACAAAAAAGAGCTCATAATGTTCCCAGGAAGTGAACAAAGATGGAGCAAATACTGTCAAAGTCACTTGCAGCCTTCACTTGAAATATTGCAAAAAATTTTTTCAAGTATTCACACATAATTAAAAATAACCCCTCTGAACTTCCTGCTCTATTCATAAGCTACACTCTAAATAATAAATTTTA
Source organism: Tichodroma muraria (assembly GCA_013390105.1). Taxonomy (NCBI): domain Eukaryota; kingdom Metazoa; phylum Chordata; class Aves; order Passeriformes; family Sittidae; genus Tichodroma; species Tichodroma muraria. The sequence goes on from WAAG01072800.1 coordinate 30,556, forward strand.
AAAGTATCATAGAATCCACAAAGGCTTCCTCCTTTTATAAATTGAATTTAGGGTTTTCTTGGCTGCTTTGACATTGCTTATGAGTCTGGCATACAAAGGAAGAAGAGCCGGAAAGGATAATCCTAGCTTCCTATTCCTCCATTCCCCCATCCAAACACATGCCAGGATAGGGGACCTGCTCCTCCTAAGACCAGCTGCATTTCCAAAGGCACATGAAGACATCTTTACTTTGGCACCAACATTTCTATTTTCAGTTCCCTGCCACACAGCCTGGTTTTCCTGTGGGTCCATTAGCTGTGCTTGCAGTGCACATCCTTGAGCTAGAACACACAAAGACAGAGCGACACAATAAGCATTTCAACCACTTTTGCTGCCTACGTCATTTTTTGAAAAGAAGTCCAGCAAGACATACCATGGCTAGAGATCTCAAGCATAATATAAGACCAGAGACATGACACTGTCTTATTCCTTCAGAGGATAAATGGTCCCCAGATGACTGAAATTTCTCTCTAGTCAGTGTCAGTAAACAGCAACAGAAATAAAAAGTCACAAGGGTACAATTGTCATTAGTATGTAAATTTTAAAAGCTCAGTCAAAAATATCAATACTTTCCACTTAATTTATTACTATATAAAGATGGATGATAGTAAAATGAAACATTGATTTTCAATGCCCTTTAAAAATGGTGATGAAGACAATACTCAAGGACAACTACTTCAAAATACACTGACTTATAATTAATTATTGTACTTTTTTACAAATGCTTGTTCAGTTCAATCCTATTTGATTGCTTCTGGTTTGTTTGTTTTTTTTTTTTTAATGAAGTAAAGGAATAGACCATTTATGTAAAGAGCCATTTCAAAATTGATTAGATGTAAAGACAGGTTAGCATTTTTACAGTATTGACAGAAAACCATTAACCAAGCAGCCTATAGACACGGTCACTGAAAGTTAATCGAAGTGAATAGTAATTTGGTAGGGCTTTGCGTGACAGTCATACAAGCTCACTCCTTCTGTTCACAGATTTTGGTTGTAACTGATCTCTGAGATGCATTGAACTGCCTCTTTCCAATGCCGTGTATAATTACTTTTTGATTATAATCATTGAATTTAAACATTTTTGAGAGTGTGTAACTGATGTCAATGCTTGTTTCTAAAATTACCTTCAGCATCTCTACCCTTGCATAGACACTTGATTTAAAGAACTGTAAGCAGTCTTGGGTAATAGCTTTTCTTTGATTATTTACCTTTCAGATTGCTTGAGTCTACACTGTAAGATAAGGCTAATACTTTAAAGGAAACAATTCTTGTGGGCATTTTAGGTCAATGGTTCTGAACAAATTCTGTACCACCTGACAAATATCACATGCTTGCAGCAAACACCTTCTAAATAATGATAAGTTGTAATTAACCCCTTTTTCAAGTGGTAGAAGCAAACAGAGAGCAAACTAGACAAAGGAAGGGCCTGAATATAGGGACACCAAATTTAGTAACAGTGATAGTAAATTATCACATGTCCTTATACATGTATAATCATACTGGAGATTATTAAAATCAGGACAATTAAAATATTTTTTTACCCTACTCCATACATATTACCTTAATGTTACCTTTGGTTCAGTTTAGCACTCTTAGTGCATTATTTAAAGAAAATAAACCCCATATACTTTTTTGTTTTCATTTTATTAAAAATTCAGGCATCAGCTTCCATCTCAGTATATCATAGGTCAGTCCTATGTTTTTGTCTTGGACCTGGAAGTTTCTTACCCAACTTGAAACATTTAATCAATTAGCAACCTTGTAGATAGCTTTCTAGAAATAGTTAATTCTAAGTAATTAAGCTTCTGATAATTTTATTTGATAGTATTTGTAATGTCATGATCTTAATACAGACAAGATGAAACCAGCTTTGAATTTGATTTACATTTCCTACTGCCGGGCCCACATGCCCACTTGCAAGGTTTCAGCAGAAACACCACTGAGCTGGAGAACAACATCCTTGTGGAACTTATTTCATCATCTTTTTCTCACTTAAGAACAACAAAACCCCAAAGGGTGGAGCATTTTGAGACAATTTCCTGAGCAACAATGAGGGAAAGTCCTGCACTGCTCTGGGTCCTTTAGGAGAAAACCCCTGTGCATGTGTTGGGTTCAGATGGGAACTGACCACAGTGAACCCATCCAGAAAGACCAGTGTGGAAAAGTTTTTATCTTGAGATAAACACCTTTTGCACCTCACACCTTTATCTGGAGGCAGTTTTTAATACAGCAGAAGGAGGCCAGTCAGCTCCTGTTCCCTCCCAAGCTCCCATTACTCAGTTGAGGGGTTATGCAAAGCCACCCTACAAAGAGCCCTGGCAGTAGCTGTGGCTGAGGGGCTGCTGTTTAATCCTCCACAGAAAAAGGCAGAGGCCATTTGCCATCACTGTTGCAAAGTGCTCCCAAAACACACCTGGGATTCTTTGCTGAAAGTCAAAACGTGGCTCCAGGCAGTACAATTTTACAATCTGGTCCTTGGGCAGAACAGCAATAAGGAATTTATAATGACATCCAGTGAGAGAGACAAATGGGTAATTAGGGCAAACATTAAATAAAAATCTATCCAAAGCTTTGGGAGACACAGCTGACTCTGCTGACCAAAACAACAGCAGAATTCATTTCTCCTGATTAGCTCTATCACACAAAAGTTATGCAGAGCAACTGCTCAAGTGCTGTGGCCTGTGGCACACCTGGCTGATGGGATCCTCCCAGCTCTGTGCTCTCAATGCATTTCATGTGTAAGGGAATTTTGAAGAGAACAAAATCAGAAGCTGGAGGATATTCCCTGTCAAACTGAGAAGTGGTTCAACCTGAGGTTTGAATATGTGGACCATGCTAAAAGGCTTGGTGTGAAAAGACTGAAATTGTTTCCTTATTTGTCTTGAAAGGAAAACATGAGAAAAAAAAAAAAAAAAGCAAAAGCTTGGAGGCATGCAAACTCAGAAACACAAACTAAAAGCTGTCTCAACCTGCAGCTGTTAACAAAACATACCCAAAGCCTTCCCCAAGTAAATATCTTCCTTGCCTGCCTCTTTATTAGCAAATTCTATGAACCCTGACCCAGCTTAGAAAAATTTAATATTTTCCCCTAAATACTTTTTAAAAAATATATTCAAGGGGCCTGGTGGAGTCAGGAAGTCTGGAGAGAGGTAATTTGACATCTGAATTATTTCAAGGCCAATATGGAAAAGTATTCAAAGGCTTATTTGGACATACATCAGTCAAGAGACCGCTTCTACCACAGAGATGGTGTTGGAAATGTAGACAGCTTTCAGAAAGCTATGAGATAGGGCAAGGGAATTATGGCAAATGTCACATCTCAATCTAAGATGTCTGTGATTAAGAAAATTATCTTGGTAATAGGCCTATTTCCACACCTGTAAAAGCATTTAGAATTTATTAAGAATGATAAGCGTAAACAAGGAACATGGTGTAAAAGCTTCCCTCTGCTAATTTGGTTGCACTGATTAAGATTTTACGTGATGCTTCTAAATTGGAATGTCAGCCCCACACTTTGTGGAGAAGCTTTGCCAGTCAGGGCCTGCAGTGCTTTGGTTAAACACATGGCCTTTTAGGGCTCTGCTGCATTGTGAGACAAGGAATATTAACCCATCATTTCTTTCATTTAGATAAAGCCTGGATGACTTAGTTATTCTTCATTGTCCACGTCATGTGGCTTAAAATAAAATGGCCAAGCTTCTGATTTGCCTTCTCTTAAGATATTTCTCTCTACAAAAAATAAGCTCTAATTATCCACTATTAGAATTTGAAAACAAATCATGGTTGCAGTTATGCAAATCTGTAGCACCATTTTGCTAAGAGACACTCAGGTTGTGTCTGAAACACAATCAGCAGTGGAAAAGAAAAAATAAATTATTTATGCTCATTTCTGAAAATTATTAGCAGTAGTACATGACAAACAGCTACTTATCAGGGAGAAAGGAGGTGAACAAATCCTGGACTTTCCTGTCTAAAGTGTGTTTTTGTAAATAACACAGACCTGTTGCTCAGCGTTTTGGTTCGTGGCTTGGCTGTTTTTGCAGGAATCCTGTCACAGGCACCTCTCACGGGTGCATACCCACAGCAGCAGCGACGGGGTTTGTCAATCCACAGCGCCGTGCTGGGGAAGCGCGGTCAGCTGCTCCTGTCCAGGGATCAGCTCTGGCATGAGATGGTTGGAAGCAGTTTGTTGTCACGACTCACTGCCACACATTAAAGTCATTTCGAGCTACTGCATTATGCAGACACACATCTGACATAGGGCTGAGCCAGCAGAGCACACCTCTGACTGAGCAAGGTTCTGAACGCGGAGCACCCGAAAGCCCCCGTGCGCGCACACACACACTTTATCTTCAATTGCCCAAGCAGCATGTACGTATTTAAAATTACATTTCTCATCTTCTGATGTGGCATTCACCACCTATTATTAATGAGAATATTAGACATTATTTAGCCCAAGTCCCTGTGATGGCAGTCCCTCCTGCAGGCAAGGAACATTTCCTGGATCAGGTCTCAGACTTCTGTGGCTGTAATTTTTAAACTTCATTTCAAAGAAACTTCCTCCCCCCACCCCCCTCCTCAGATTTATGCACACAGAATTACTACTTACTGATCTGTTCTTTAAATAAAAAAAAGCAAAAACTTTTTTTTTTCTGCCTTTGGCTTTTTCTTAGTACAAGCAGCTCTTCTTACCTTCCGCAGAATTTTCGATTTTACGGCTCCCTGGCTCAGATTCCAATACATAAACTTCAAGTATATCAGAAATATCCCCTCGTCCCAATACAAAGGTGCACTTTGAGGATAAGAGCTAATCACACACTGGCCAGTGGTGTCTTAGTTCACCCCCTTGCCTGGCTGTTCCCCTACACATCTGGTGAGGGATGGGACATCCCTCTGGGAAAAACCAAGCCATGGCAATGCTGCCTGCCTCCTCCCAAGGAAAGAGAGACTGGTATTAAAAAGAAATCTGCACTGTCAGCTGTAGAAACAGATAGGCTCCCTGCTGCAGCACCATTTATCAGAGTGAAAAAGCTCCCACAGGCTGTGCCCTCTGTCCTCCAGTGAAGCCATCTCTCAGAAACTGCTTCTCTTTCCCATCACCTGCCACCACTTACATCTCAGCACAGCAAGAAGAGGCAGTCCCAGGCCTTCCCCTGGAGGTCAGCTTGGCTTTAGCCTCCTCTCTGTCTCCTAGGCTCAGTCCTACTATTATGCTTCACAAGTATGTTATCCACCAGCAAATCTCTTGCTAAAGGCTCACTAATGCAGGGCTGATAGAAGAGATGGCTAATGCCTTGGTGCCAAGTGATTTCCACTTTAATTGCATTTTAAGTCTCTTTTAATTGGTCCTTTAAAAGTCTTCCATACTGTAAGCAGAATAAAGTTATACAGTGTGTGTCTTATTAGTGCTCTCACAAAGTATGTTCTGTAGGGGATTTTGCTCTGGCATTCTGGCCTTTCTATTCATTAATTTGAAGGAAAAGATTAGCCGATGATTTGGATATTACTGCTTAACTGGTGGCTCTGGAATTACAAATCTTTTCCTTCCATTAGAATTTTTTTTTTTTAATTCTACATATGAAATACAGTGCATGACACCACCCTAATCCTCACTAATAGTTTCTGACCTTTAGCTGCAGGCATATATTTTCCTGGCTTTTCAGGAACGAACCCCAACATTATACTGCATTGCAAGCTGTTTCATCTATCTGTATGCTCCCAAGTTTAAACTTCCTGCTCTCTTTCAGCATTCACAAAGCCTGTATTTATTAAGACCATACTTCCATTGACTTCACTTTTAATATTAAACAGGCTGTACATGATACCCTCAGTATTGACTCTACCAAGTCCATTAATGACCCTTTTGTGGCTTCACTTTAATTTACGCTTTGAAGGAAAACTGCTGTATTATGAGTCAGGGGTGAAAGAGAATATTGCTTATATTAAAGATCTGTATAAAAAGAATATCATCTTTGACCTATTAAGTCAAAGTTGAGCACTCAAAATAATTCCTACTGTAAGCACATGAAAAATATTATTATGGAATGCCCAGGCTTTCATCTGACAAGGAAGATTTAAGGATTTCATTGTTTATGTACATAAGGGAAAAAGGTCTTTAGATTTTTTGTTGCAGCCAAGGTACAATAGAGCCAGAGCTGTCCAAAGTCAGAATATATATCTCTTTTTCAAAATCCATGTAATTATACAGATCTGAAGTGCCACACAGAGTGTACTAAAAACATCAACTGTTCAGAGAGACCTCAAGAACTTCAACCTTACAGATTACATTAAAGACAGAGTTTCAAAACTTCCCCAGTCTCACTGGCTTAAGCGAAACCCTTAATAATTCAGTATAGCTCTGGATGTGTGTATCAGACCCTGTGGTAGAGCTATGCACATTGCAATGAGATAGGAGCAGATCTGCATTACAGTGAAGGATGACATGGGCTAATGGCTTTGGCTACAGCATAAAGTGTGAGATTTAAATTGACTAAAGTGAAACGTAAGGGTGAGATTTGCTTGAACACGGTCATCTGAGGCATGTTCCTTCAGACTGCTCGAGGAAAGAAACAATTCTGTCAAGGAGACTGAGCTCTGCAACCTGCTCTGAAAGGGCAGCTGCTGGGGATGAACAGAGGAGTCCTGCTTGCCAGGGCTCCAGGTCCCAGGCTTTGCTATTAGACCTTCCTTTAGCTTCTTGTCTGTAAGAGGCCTGAAGGCTCCTACTACATGCCAAAAAGGTGCTTGAGACATGGGGCAGACGCAATAAAAAAGGTAAAAGACTCATATGTCAAGGGCACATGAAGAGATGCTAAAGGAATTTAAAGGCAGAGGACAGATTCAGAATGTAGTTCAAATCAATAAACTTCTAAGTGAGCGGGCACAAAAGATGTCCTGCAAAAAGCTGATGAGCTGTATAGCTACTGTATAAGCAATTTCTAATGTCAGTTTTAAAATAATAAAGACTTGTTATTTGGAATATTGTACTGAACTATAAAAAAAATTGCAAAAGGCTAAGGAACACTTGGAAAATTTTATTTTAAAAATGTCTCCAAATAGCAGTTGGAAAGAATTGAAACACTAACAGTTGCTGATCCAGTGAAACAGAACTGCATTGAATGACAGCTATAAAAGGTGCAATTATCACACTTTTCTCATGAGACTGACCAATTTTCAGTACCATCTCTTCCAGCCTAACTACAGTTGTTGACTACAATCTTGAAATGGAAAAAGACAAGGAAACTCATCTGAAAATGAAACTATTGGAAGGACAATATTTTTCTGTAAAGATCAAAGGCACATGTACATGTGTGTGTGTGTGTATAAACTTCATCTGGTGCACTGTTTCTTTTCATCTGGCCAACACTCAGTAACAAAATTATATTTAGATAAAAATGTGAAACATACCTTAGCATTTTCCAACAGAGTCCATGCTGTAAATTCTCAAGCAGTAATCCTCTCCCCATCCAGCCACTCATCCTCAAACCAACTCTTAACTTCCATTAACTGAGTCCTACCTCAGTCAGAAAATCAAAGCAAGGCTTTTTTTAAGGTGAGCAAAGTCTGGACTTTCTCAGTCAAACAGCAATAACCAAGAAGTCTGTTACAGTTCTACTAACCCATTTCTAGCCAGCAGCTTCAATAACCAACATAAAACCTGTCAAGATGCAGCTGGAAAAATTTTCACATAACATGCTATTCCTTTTTAATATTTGTGAATGCCTTGTAAAATATCTTCGGTTAAAAACCAGTTGTGGATGAAATGTCTCAGTAGCCTGGAAGGAACAAGGCTACTCCTTGTTAAGGGGACAATGGAAGTTGTTTCAGTCTCCTCTGTAATTGCACTACTGACTTGGACTGGTTTAGAGGAGAAACAGACTGGGATCAATTGAATAGCAAACAACTCACCTTCCTAAGCCTGAGCTAAGAGTTCAGTGATTCTTACACTGAATAGCACTAGTGAATTGCAGGGAACCAGTGCTTTGCCCTATAAATACTTTAACAGAGAATTGCGTCCTTCTAACACCTCACAAAGGAAACTGTTAACTGAATCCCTTCCTATACATCTGTGTTCTGTAGCCATGTCCCTGTGTGAGAGCACTGAAGGCTGAGAAAGAACAAAGCGGCTGAACAGAGCTCGTGTTCAAACCAAACACTTTGTGTCCCCCTGATAAACATTCCTGTCCTCTCAGCAGCTACTCTGCTCACCTCTCCAATGTGCAGGGAGAGACAGCAACCTGCAGCAATGGCCCTACCAGTCTTCCTTCCATGCAGGGCACAGCCATCACACCTCAAGGGATTCCCCTGCATCGGTGAAGCAGCAGAGCCTGGCACGCTGTTACTCTCGCTGCCCTTTCTGTAGGCGATGCTGCCAGTTCCTCCAGGGCGAGGACACCCCAATTACTGCAGAGCAGCCACAGCACCCAGCCTGAGTGGGAGCCCCTGCAGGTACCCTTAGTGCATCGGGACCCCCCTGCCTTGGTGTGTCAGCACATACAGGGAGCTCACTGCTGGGGTGATTTTCCTGATCATCACCACCTCCTGTCCAGAGCACAAAGCCGCAGAATGAGCTGGGATCTTCTCAGGTGAAACTAAACCTGATGTTCTCCACCCACCAGCATGTACTTGGTGTATGGACACAGCCCTGAGCTGACTTAGGGCAGGCTTCCCTGAAACACCCACAGCATGGCCTCTGGGCCTTAGTACCACAAACTCTGCTTTACAGGGCTGCTCTGATTGGGCTGAATGACATTCATCTGTGTAGGCTTGGCCCTGTGGACCCAGGGACAGCAAAGGACAAACACAGCAACTGGTGAGGAGACCAAATCTGCTCAGTGGAAGCGGTGCCAGGCAGAGTCTGTGCTGGGGATTGGGATCGGGTTCTGCTACCACAGGCAGATGTGGTAGATCAAGCGATGCTAGAAGTTAAGTGGTCCACGTTCCTCCTTTTCTCACTCTGTAACCAGAAATCACACACCTCCCCCAACCCCTCCAGTATTTGGACTACAATCTGTCAAGATGTCACTGATGTAAAACAGAGGACTGAGCTGTACAGCTCTTCCACAATAAATGCACAATTGCAGTAGGAATTTTTTGCTGAATGAAAGACTGCAGACTTTAGCCTATTAATTTTACAAATGTCTTGTCTTCAAATGCTACAGTAATTAGCTTAACTCCTTCACAGTTTAAGATGCTTTAAAGTGTGCTGCAGGAATGTCTTAGATTTTAGGGCAAAGCTAATTTAAACTTCACTAGCAGTATGATCTCCTGGGATACTGCAGGCAGTGTTGATTTTTATCTGCAAACTCTTCTCTTAACTGTTGCCAAGGTTTTAGATTTTATCATAATGTATTCACAAATATTTATGGAAACCATAACTCAAATATGCATTGGCTAAAATTAAACATATTTTACACAAGGTAACATCAGTGCCAGTTTATATAAATAAGAGTTCTTAGCTGTTTCAGCAGGCTTTTTTGTCATGTTTAGAAATAAACACTTAAATCCTGACAAAGCTGTCTCGTAAAAGAAATCTTAAATCTGTGGTTGCGATTTACTTGCCAAGACACCTTTTCAGTGTGTGGTAACTACAGCAGCAGTGGCCACGATGCTCAGAGCAGGGGTTGCCCAGCCTGGGGCAGGCTGGGGTGCAGGGGCTGCTCCAGGACAGCCAACAGCTCACGTGCTGTACAGAGCACAGCAGGGCAGGGCTGCAACTGCACTTGGGGAACCTCCTATCTCTGGACCCAATATGTTTCTAAGGAATGAAAATTTTCCCATGATTGATCTGACTATGGGAATACTTTGGATGCCAAAATGATGCAGGTAAAATAATACTCATTGAAACTTGTTCAGAGAAAATAAGGAAATGCAATATGAGAACACGTCAACTTCTGTATGTTACAGATACGGAACTTGTTCAGTGTAATAAAAGAATCATGGGAAAAGCAGAGGCAGAGGAAACAAAGCAAAGAAGGTACTCGACATTTCCATGGCATATAAACCTAAATTCAATATTTTAAGTGTGAATATTTACTGTTAGCCCTGCAACCTCAAAAATGCCTACAACATATGCATGTCATTCATGATTTTTTACAGTTATAATTCAGCATGCTGCTCAAGTTGTTGGGAGAAAATTTGTGGAAATAAAAGGCAACGCTGAACAACGGCAAAATTAATTTTGTAGTAACCAAAGCTGGAATCCAAGTCAGCTTCAGATAAAAACAAACAAATAGATTTATATATTCTTTGCACTTGAGTTCATATTTAATCCAAATTACGCTAGTTAAGGGTTTCCCCCTGCAAGGACCATCACAATGCAAGAAATATTTCATCTCATTCTGCTTCTATTTTAGCTCAGCCTGATTAATTGTACCTGGCAAACATTCTTGTTAAACCCATAGCACTCTTACATCATCGACTGGTTTTCTGCCCACTCTACATTTCTTGACAGGGTAAATGAGCTTATATAGAGGTGTTGTTACAGCTTGGATTTAAGGTGATGGTATCACTGAATGGTTGGGCCTGGAACCACCTAGTCCAAACCTCATTCTGAAGCAAGACCACCTGGAGCCAGTCACCCAGGACCACATCCAGGTGCATGTACTAGACCTTTCAAAGTTCTTCAGCCAAAAGGAAGGTGAACTCATCTGAACTTTGTTTATGGGAATGGTTATGAGGCAGAGCAGATAAGCAGAATACATGAGTTATAAACCGAGCACATCTGCTATGCACTTAGAACAAACATTTCCTCATTGATATGTGACAGTGACCACCTCACACTGCAGTCACCTGGATGTGAGGAACCAATACAAGCCCTCAATGATTGACAGAGCCCTCTGAGCTACAGCAACAAAGCTTCAGACTTGTAGCTGTAGACATCCATGGGTGCTGAAAACAGTTTGTACTATTTTTTTCCTACTGCTTTGGACTAGGTTGTTTCTCAGGGAGGCCTTGCACCGTCACAAACACTAGATAAGTGTGTCTGTCACCTTTAAAGCTCTCCACTCATTTTTAAGTCACTTGTTCCCTAGTTATTTTCTTGACTGGATTTTTTAAAGTTTCTCTGACTCCAACACAAATGAATAGCTGTACGAGCTCAGTCATCAGCTTGGATTCTGACTCCCCCATATACAGTGTAGGACTGACAGTCCTGCCTTGATCTGTTATGCTGGTCAAATGAAAAACAGGAAAGGAAGGAAACCTATCAGTATTTGAAACACTTATTCCTTTCACGTGTTCTTTTCAGTTACATGTTGTGTTGCACCACCATCTATTTCCAGGCTTTCTCAGATGTTTTCTGTTTCCACTCTGTACGCAATAGAACAACTGTTGGAACTATGCTGCTGCCCACCATGACTGAGAGCCAGGTACTTCTCATAATAGGAGGTCAAACTAAATGAAAGTCGGAGCCCCACCAGTTCTCACAGCTGAATTCCAACATTGGATATGACATGGCCAAGGGGAAAATATTGGATTTATTTTTATGAGTTAGTCATAACCCTAATGCCCTTAAGAGGTACTGTGAGAAGTGAATCCATTCATAAGGCCAACAAGGTCACTTTTAACTTGTAAAAATAAATCCAATATTTTTCACTATGTCTTATTAGGTTTGTACAATGCAGCAACCACTGTGGTTTGTTTTTAAAACGTCACTTCCCACAACGGCTCATATTGCTTTTTAGCATGATTTCCCTTTCCCATGTACCTCAGCTCCCAAGGTCTGCATTGTCTCCCTCACTGCCTTTGTTTGTGCATCACAACACATCCTGTTACTGAAACTACTCTTGAGTTTTATGTTTAGCCCCTGCTTTAACACAACTCCATTGTCACAGTCTCTCTTTTCTGCCTCACGTGTTTATCATCCCTGGCATTTCTCTCAACTGCTCCCACACAGCCTCAGCCTTCCCTGACCTGTCTCGGTGCCTCCTGGCAACTGAACTGCCAGAAATCCAGGGCAACATTTGGAATTTGTTGGTTAGACTGGTCTGAAAACAGTCTAATAATAATCTAAATTTGACAACTTCTTTTTCTGCCCTCCTTAAGGCTTCAATAGCTTAGAAGAGGATGGAATAGCTGAGATGTGACCTGGAATACTGGTCTCAGCCCATGAAATTTGCCATTTCAGGCCATGAGAAGTCCTGCAGACCACAGGGCTGTCTCAATTTGAACAGCTTTTCTCCCCCCAGACAGTAAGAGCCCATCACACATTCCCCTTTTTTCCCTGGCAGCCATGCCATAATTCACAAACAGCAAGAAAAGGCAGAGGGTATGGAAAGATACCCTTATAACCGGATAAGGGAGCCCTAAGATAGCCTTATAACCAGAGAAGGCATGTTTCAAGTGATTGTTGACATACACACAGGAGTCGGAAGACTTGGGACAGCACAAGTCACACCTTCTTGCCTGCAAGAGAAAGGAGGGCAGCACTTTGTGCCCAGTGCAGTTTGAAGAGCTGAGCCTCCGAAAGTCAAGAGGAAATTGCAGGAGTAGGACAGGAAGTGTCTCAGAGGTAGTGAAAGGAGGAATGAGATACTCATCCCTTCCAAAAACAGGGGAAAAATATTATTTCAGGGATGATGCTAATACACCAAGAAACCAAAGAAAAGCAGTAGATCAAAGAATATGGACAGAGAACAGTTTGCTCTCAGTATAATTCAAGTTTTTTGGCCAGCTTCCACTTCTGGGCAGAAGCTTTAAGGGCATTCATAAAAATCTAATTAGAAAATAACATCTCTCATGAATTATTAGCTCTCTTCATATCTGGTTGTAATAGATTAAATTAAAGTCACAAAACCAGCAAAATATACTAAATCAATTAAAAAGAAAATTTTTATGTCAATCACAGTCTATTGCTTCCTTTTAAAACACTGAAAAAAACTTGGTTTATGCCAAGAAGCCTCTCTAGAAAATATTTCCTTTTCCCCTACAGGGGTGTTCAGAAGTTTCCAAAAGCCATGAAACTTGTATTTTCTCTCCCCCTTAGCACTAAGCAAAACAAACCAAGCAGTAAACAGTTATGGGAACTAAAAATCTGTCTCTTTTTTTGGTTCTGCCCATGTATCCATCTGTATGTTCCCATTCACTTAAATATGACGAGCCTGTACTTTTACTGGTGAAGGCAGAGTGGAATTTGACTTTGGTTGATCCAGATCTACACAACCATAATTTGCTCACACTTTATTCAAATTCTGAATGATACTCCTTCCCAGTAACAATTTTCACTCCCTTTGTGCCAATGTGAACGATTTCCCCGAAGGTTGCACGAGGTGCAATGGAAAAGCATTCCCTCAGCTGTGTCTTGTTGGGAAAAGGCTCTGCACGAGCACAGCCGCTCTCACCGTCCACACACAGCTCCGAAAAATGGCAAGGCCACGTCTTCATCATTTCAAAGCTCCAGCTCCCTGCTCCAGCAGCAGCTCCACGTCATATAGTGCAATTTAAAATCTTGGCACTTGGCTTTCAATAATTCCCTGTTAGATTACTGTCTGTGGAAGAGCATATAACACAACTGCTACAAATGCTGGGAGCAAAATCTTCAATAACAACTTAGCGCATATGATAACTTTCCCAATTTCCTGCATCTACACCACCTATCTCTTTACTCTGGTCTGTAGCAGCTTGTTTCTTTATTGAACATCTGCCTTGGGATCCCCTGTCATAAAAAGTAATAAACACATCAATCCAAAAGAAAGAGTATTGCATGGCCCAAAACTACTTAACCAATCAAATTGGCAGCTGGTAGCATGAAACTAAAGGGATAAAACTCCGAGGTGCTTTTAATACAGTGTATTTCTAATGATACTACACACCTGCTGCCATTTTGCACACCTAGCTGCCTGAGTGCTTCTAATAAGTTAATTATAGTTTCTAGCACCAATTATAGATTTCAACCTTTGTGGAAATAACAAAGCAATGGGATTAATTTGTAAATCTGCTATCTCACTGATATTTGACAGCTACTGCTTTGATTCTCCTTCCTACAAAATACAGATGGATTGTCTTGGGAAAAAAACATTCCTTAACCAAATAATAATAAAAGAGCACAATAAAAATGCCTTGTAGCTTATTATCTACAGACCCCACAACTTGTAACTGTGACTGTAATTACAGCTGTTCAAGTTTCCCCTACAGGTTTTGCTAAACAAACAAATGAAAAAGATACCCAAAAGGAAAAACCAAAGCAATTTGTGCTCTCCAGTTATCATAATATAAATATCCATAGATTACTTGCATAGAAAGAAGATCAGATCTAATCTTTCACCAGAGTTTGTTGTAAATTGGAAATTACATTTACTTCAGGTGTGTACTGTTTTCCCAGTTCATATCCAGCCGTAAATTAGAGCAGTTTTGCCTTTTGGGAGAAAAAGCTCCCTTTTGAAACATGTCTTATTGACTGTGTATAGATTACCAGCAGCTGATCCATGGAGTAGATTTGAAGATAGAACTGCCTATAGGCAACTTTCTTTATTGATTGTAGATTGATATTCAGTTGATTTTTAAGAGCAGAATAAAATAAAGCTGCAATTGCTTTAATTGCTTTAAAATAATTGCCAACTTTTTGTAGGAATAGGAGAAACAGAGTGCCCAGGGAAGTGATGGAGTCACCATCCCTGTAGGTATTTAAAAGCTGTGTGGATGTGGATCTTAATGACTTGGCTTAATGGTGGGCTTGACAATACTGGGGATACTGGTGGACTCAATCCTAAAAGTCTTTCCCACCTCAGACAAGCCCATGATTCTTTGATTAGCTCAGACAATACTGCTGTTTGACAAGCTATTTGTTCTTCATCCTAACACTCACATTAGCATGCCTGGGTGACCTTTCTTTCCAATGTTCCCCTTCATTTAGGAAGGTGAAGAGGGGAGGAAGGCTGTGGTCAGCTGGCACATGAGCCTTCAGTATCTGCCGAGCCACAGAGGTTCTTGGGATACTTCTGGATAGCACTAAGGTCTGTGTTAACGTGAAGCCTGCCACGTGTCCCTTAGCAAGAAAAAGATCCTCATTTTGGGTGAATCATTCTGAACAGTAGTTTTGAATACGGTGTTTGCTTTCAAAGCTGCGTCCCGGTAAAAGCCACAGGTAGCTCCCTGAGCCACTGCACCCATGAATTCCCACTTGCTATGGAGTTCAGGCTCATAGTTTCACACCTGTGTAGCTGAGCTGATTTCTAGTAGGACTGAGTTCTCAAAACAGCCTCTTCCTTACAGGTATTAATAATGCCTCTCTTCCATTCTCATAAACCCAGCAGAAACTTACACTGTTATTCAATTCATTTTGGTTTAAATTGGTCCTTATCTGAAAACATAGCACAATTGCAAACACACTTCTTTAGGAAACCACGTGAAAAGATTTATTCTTATGAAAGACCTCTACAAAAAGTTACAAAACTGAGATGCCAAGCACCATCTTGGATCCAGCAAAGCATTTACACATTTTCGCAACTGAAACACATGTAATTTAAATCTAAATATACCCCCATGAGCACTGGTGGTTTGGAACTGAAAATTCAATGCCCAAACCAATTCTACTCAGTGTCACACTGACTATTAAAATCAAACATGAGTTAAGAATGTGCATCCATTGTGGATAATTGTTGGAAGCTTATGGAAAATTGGTGAACAACCAAAGCATTTTAAATAACATTACTCTAGTCTTATTAGTGTAAAACACAGAAAGCCCTGGTTTTCTCAGGTTTACCAGAAAGAGGTTTGTGTGAACAGCAGAACTAATGAACACTAATTTCCCATAAATTCAAATTCTTTGTCATCAAAATCCTGCCCCTATGCCCTCACCACAACAGTTCTGCTCTCTCCCTATTGTTCAGTGTTTCCTCTACACAGGAGACAGCTCTTGCTGGGGCTGGCTGACCAGCTGGCTGTTCCCAGGGGACAGTGATGGGCACTTCCTGCTGGGTCCTCCTAAGAAGGGACGCTGCTGTCTGCCACTCTTGTTTTGCCACATTCCAAACTTCACAGAACAATTTCAGAACTTCAGTCGCTAAGACTTGAATTTTTTATTTCATATTTGATTAAAGTTGACCATAAATTCAACAGCCTTAAGGAAAATTAGTTAAAAAGCACCAGAATAAACAGAGCTCCCCAGCCAAGCTTAGTCCAGAGGAGTACAAAGCTTTGTTCCTACAGATGGAGTAGTCCTGATGAAAAGTGTCCATGCCTGAATTTGACCCTCCTATTAATCACAGAACATATTCAATTATTTACTCTACCAAAGGCAAGACTTTGTGCAAAACACCATAGCAAACTCAGGAGCTTAGAGAAACACTCCTACTTACCTTTCTGCTCTCAGGCATGTCCATTAGCTTCATCCAGGCTCCTTGAGTTCCTCCCCATTGCATTTCCAGCTCCTCTCATTGCCACAGACTCAAGCCATTCTCCTGGGCAGCTGGGAAATAAATGAAGCTTTTGCACCTGTGCTGCCATTTCCTGTCATCTCAGACTAACTCCAGCTGTGGATAACCTGGTTCGTTGTGGTTTGGGCCCACAGAGGGGTGGCCTCTTGTGCATCAATGGATTGTAATTTTCCCTAACAAAGAAAGCTGTTCCTGTGTATTTGATACCATTATTTTTATTCCTACCTAAGTCCAACTTATATGATAATCACCTTCATGGCTTAGAAAAGGCAAATTGAGGACACAAGTAGACTACTAAAGCCAAAAAATAACCCAAAATACCTTTATTGCAGATATTTCCAAGATATAGTTTAATTTTATCTATAGAAGAAACTAATAAAGCATGCTCACCATTTGTAGAGTGCATAATATGATTAACTACTCCTTTCTACCTGGCACATCTCAGGTTTTCTATAACAGCAATATTCAAATGAAAGTATTTAAGAGGAAAATTTGCTGTAGCAGCAAAAGATTATACACTGGCACACAGTTTGTGAGATGTCTATGTATTTTTTCACTGCTGGTCAGTTTGCTTTTATTCCAAATTTTCAATTTTCACCTTAAAAAAAAAGACCTTCTTACTCTTTGATACTAGTACTTCTTATATAGCTCTGTAGTATACACCCCAGTAAGTACATGGCATTTGAAATATATACTAAGTATTTTATATCTCATTCCTCATGAAAATGAGTTATCTATCCACTGGTAGATAACTGATAATTACTCACAGCTGCTTCTGATTTGGGGCAGTTACTTTGAGGTATGTAGCTCTTCCTTAGTGTTTGAGGGTTTGTTTCTTTCTGATTGCGTTCTCTCTAAAATTGCTGGCAAGGCCACTTTCTTGAGGAGGGTGGAATTGAAGTGCAGCACTTCCTTTCAGAGTACATTGTTCCATGATGGGCAGGCAAAATTACTTCACTGGGTGTTTATCTGCCCTCCTAATGGACATGAGGTCTAAACCCCTTTCCCTGTATGACTTTGCAATGCTTAAGTACCTGAGTTCCCTGAGCTAGTCTGCTTTTTAGCACTGGGCATGGCACAAAGATTTATGTTGCTCTGTGTGACCATACCAGTCATCCATCACTATTAATTACAAAAAAATCTTTCTCCTTGTTTTTAAAAGCCCTTTGAATTAGCTTCCATTATGAAGCTATATCAAAGATGGTCAAATACTGGTGAACAAGGAGAAGGCAAACACTCTTGAAAACACCTTTGTGATCTATCTAGGCTATGTCAGGGAGAAAGTCAAGGGATTTAGGTGACTAAAGATGACTTTCCTCAGCTGAATTTAGCTCAAAGTTGCACAAGCAAGTTACCTCATCTCTCTCCAAGTCAGTGGGAAGAGATAGAATTCTTCAGCGACAGTTCATGCTAACACGAAATAAAATCCAAAATCCAAATCCAGGTGGAATGATCAACCCTCTGGAGATTCATTCTTGCTATTCATTCATTATGGAAACTATCTCAGAACATGGAGCTAATCATCAAAAGAACGTTGCTTAGATAAGATGAATGTTCATTTTCCCAGTGGTCCTAAAATAATGGCAACCTTGTATGCAAAAAAGGAACAGATAAAAATATCTGAGAATTTATAAATACCTGAACACACTTATGCCACTTTAAAAATAAAAGTATTATTTTCTTCTACTAAAGACAGGGAAATCATACTAAGAGTGAAAATGACAGATAGTTTTGTCTGCCAAAAAAGAAATAGCACAGGCTACCTCTCTGCTTCATCTAGAGAATTTCCTTGAAAGTAGTCACACCAAGGTAAAAAGACATTGCTTAATTTCTTTTCATAATAAGAAACAAAGTATATCTAAACTGTGCCAAGTCCTTCCTAATGGGGGATCTGTTTGTACATATTCTGAAACTTTTTAACTACCAAATCCATCCAAACACCTACCACCTTGTATTACTTTTATTTTTGTTCTAGCTGCCATACCAAAGCTACATGGACACCACTACTGCCATCACTAAATGCTATTAACAGGGCAGGCTGCAAAAATTGAGAATGTAGGCTACTAATATTAGGTTTGAACTGATGTAGTTGTATTTGCCACCTAGTGTTTGAGTTTGCAGAGTTCATTTCTAGTCCATTCAGCTGTAAACATGAAGTCCAAACACTTGCTTCTTACATGAAAGTTAAAACAATGTTCTTACAGAATCCCCCATTTCCAGGGCTTGAGACTTTTAGTAAAATCCAAAATATTGCATGCCTTCCAGCTGACCATTGAACATTAACATGATTTGATCATAGTGTTGCTGCTAATCAAACCCCTATCATTTTGCATTTTCCCTCGTCATGGACTCTGAAAATCTACGCAGAATGGCCTTAATCCAGACTTCTCATGGTACAGATCTACCAGAGCCCATGCTCTACTTGGCCCCCAAGGGCAACTGGAATGCACATCAGGGATCAAATCCCTTCTTTCACCCATAAGGGCAGACCTGTGCCTCCTCCCCTGGCTGCAAAGCAGTTTCACTTGTGGGCAGACCAGCAAGGACAGCGAGGGGCAGGGCAGTGGTTCTGGTTGGGAAGGGGTGGGCTCAGGAGCTGGTTCATGTGCAAAGGCTACAAGTCCTGTACAGGCAAGGGAGAAGCTCCACTGGACAGACACAGCACTGTCCTGGCTGACAGGACACTCAGCTTTCAGGCAGCAGCACCTTGGCCACCTCTTCGGTAACAGAAACAGGCCAACACAAAAGTCTAATGGGAATTTTTTTTAATTTTAAAAGAGTGAGCTGGTCCCCTCCCATATCCTGCAGAGTACAGGAGCCGCTCCCTGTCAGCAGGGCAGGAGCATTAGCACAGGTGTATTGGGTTATGCCTGCACGCAGTGTGTCTGTAGTGTCAGACTGTGCTGGACTGACTCTGTTATGCATTCATGTTTTGAGGAAGGCTGCTCACCAGTCCTGGGAACATATGGCTTTTGCAGGCTGGAAAAGCCTTCTCTTGACTTCGGCAGTGGCATACCCATAGTGTCTCCGCTGTAATTTTCACAGTTTGATCTGGTTTATACTTCAAGAAAACTATCCTAAATGACCCTCTATGTATTTATTTTTAAAGCAAACATATTAGGTGTGTTAATGTTTCATCATCTGCTCTGACTGCCCCATTCCAGGAAGCTCCATTGTGGTAACAGGGGATTTTTCAGTGGGACCGTATTCCTCCCATACGCCAACAACAGCCCTCTGCATGGCTCTTGCTATCTGTCTGACCAGTAAGGAGTTAAAATCCTAATTTCTCTATTGCATTTCGCTTTAAAGATAACCCTCTTTTATTGCAGCGTGGCTCAAACCCTTGGCTTGCACCGACAGTGCTCAGCAGAGCGTTTGGTTTTCTCTTTACATCGCATTTTAGCGAACGTTGTGTTTTATAAGATAAAATGATAAATGGCCTGACTTAAATGACCGGAGGGTATCTACTTTCCTGCTACTCTATTTAAAAGGTTTCTGTGAACATTTTACACACCTTATTGTGTGAATGTGGCTGTCTAATAGCAAAGGAAACAATAGCCTCTGATGTCCACAGAGGCAGGGCATACCACACAGGTGCCATGTTTTACAACACCACTATATCTTGTCATTCAGAAGTGCTCCCTGAACAAATTGCCTGTCATATTTAAAGATAAAATCTGACAGTGCCAGAGCTGACAAGCAGTCCTCAACCCTGACATACAACACAGAGCTGAATTTTGCTAGATTCACTGTAGATGGATTTGTCTTTAGAGATTCACAGCAAAGCTAACTGCTGGCAGAGCAGCAAAAATTATTTCAAAACATTGCTAAGTGTCAGACTTTATTAAATGGTTGCTTCAAAAAAGGGGGAAAAAGCTTCTGTGTTAGATTTAGAAAAGAACTATACAGAAATGTTTTTACATATTTTACTTCTCCATAAAATAATGATTTACAGTGTTTCTAAATAATAGAAAATCCTGTAGTACATTTCAGGATTGCTCCTTAGCACTGGGATTTTTATTTACACTACAGGAACTTGTATTCTTTTCTCTTTTGCCCCGTGAGGCTCTAAAAGGTACATACAGTAAATGAGAATTAGGAAGGAGTGACACAGTGTTCAGCAATGCCCATGTACTGCTCAGGTGCTGACTGGGGGCAATCAGAAGGCTGCCTGGAGAAGCAAACACTGATGCTGCAAGGCTGTTTACCCCTGGCAACACCAAAGGCAACAGAGGATGGAGGCTACAGAGCTACAACCCAAGTGGCACTGGCAGATGGCCAGAGTCAGGGCAGGTACTCCACAGGTATGTTGAAATCCCAGCCTGCAACTACTTTCAAATCAGCCCCTTTTTGTTCTCTTTTGGGGTCCTGAGGGGTAAAGAACCACATGCACTTTCATTTGATTATGCAGCTCTTTGTAACCATTTTATGGCTCCATTAAATACCTGTACATTTAACTCCCTCCTTGGCCACAGAATGCAAATTTCTGAACATATAGCTGGAGAGATTTTTCTGTTCCTGTTTATTAGCCACTAACAAGGAGCTACATGTTTATTCTCAAGGAGGAAATAAAAGGCATAAACATTATCTGCAGTTCAACGTGTCACGTTGTGTCAAACCATTTCCCAAAGACAGCCTTGATGTGGAGATGTCTTTTCTCACCTACTGCCAGCTGAATGCTGAACTGATGCAGAGGGGATGTGCCAGCATCAGCACCTGGCTGCCCCTCCCCAGCCACCCCCACCACTGCCCCACACGCTGCTGCTGCTGCCAGAACCACCTGCCGAGCTGGAGCCAAAGAAGCACCCCACCAGTGGGAAAATGGGCCAGGACACAGCTGTAGGTGAAGTCAGCAGGTGTCACACAGAGAGCAGGTGAGGGAAGCAGGACACCAGGGGAGCAGACAGCTGAGTGTCATCGGTGATTGCAGGAGAGCTGTCACAGTGAGCAGAGGCAGCTGACCCTCCAAATCACAGAATGGCTGGGGTTGGAAGAGACCTTACAAATCAACTTGTTCCAAGCCCCCTGCACTGGGCAGGGACACCTTCCTCTAGACCCCACTCAAACTGGCCTTGAGCATTTCCAGCTCTGGGACATTCACAGCTTCTCTGGACAACCAATTCCAGTGTCTCATCACTACCACTGAGTTATGTTTCTTCAAGGAAAGGGTCCCTCATCATAGGGTCAAGGCCAGCAGTGAGTGCAAGTAGCCACAAAAAAGCCGGGAATGAGACAAAGAGGGTGAGAGGGAGAACGGTGCCCTCCCCCACACCGGGGGACAGCAGGAAGGGGAGAGCAGGGGGCTGCAGCCACGTTTCTGAGGGGGTTGAGGCTCTGCCGTGCAAGTTGAACTTCTGACAAGCCAGTGCTGATGTAGGAGTCTGGGCCAGCAGGATTATGCATGTGTCCAAAATGGATGATTGACATCAGTTAAGTCAGGATCAATGACTGGAGAGCCTACTGCTACTTCTTGCATGTAAAACTGACATGTGCAGAAGGCTGTGGAATTACAAAGTAGAAAATTAAGTGGTCAGAGACAGGCAAAATCTCCGCTACTGCCCCCACCCCCAATTTATATTTCAGCCACAGACCTGCAATGAAAATCAGGACTTGATTTTAAGAATAATGGTTGAAAATGCCTTTCTGTGAACCAGTAATCTGAGAATCAGAGGGGCAAACAAACTCACCCTGGTTTTGTTCAGATGCCCATGAGGCCAGTGGTGGCTCTAAATGCCCTCTAACTGCTGGGATCTCCCTTCCTTACCACAGGATTACTGCCCACTCATGGTGTCCCCTCTGTGCTGGTAGCTCTGGGGCAGGTTTGCTGCTAGTGTGCACCGTCCTGCACAGTGTGGGAAATAATACGTGCAAGTATGAGAGGAAGAAAGTCCAGGTGTAGACACAGCTCACTGTCTCCAGAGAAATCACCCCTGCCCAGCCCTATCCTAGCACCTCGGCTGAGACTTATGCCATGGGACACAGCAAAGGACCATCCAGGTATGAATTCTAATTGCAGCTCTAACTTGATTTTGGCAGCCCCTTCTGAGTGTCTCTTTCACTGTACATCTCAGCTGGGACTCTGGACCTCAGCCCCAGGAGTGGCTCTTGTGTTTTTCATCTGTTGGATAAAAATATCTGCTGCTGTCACCAGCTGCACTTAATCCAAGAAGAAAATAACCCTGACTTTACTAAGGTGACCCACACAGGGACACTTCTCACTGTCTGCAACAGAAGACCCACTTATATGAGTTCCATTTTCTCTCTCACAGAACTTTTCTTCAGCATGGACCTATCTACTAGTCACTACACCACAAAAATCTCCCCAAGTACTCCATCCTGTTTCCTACAAAGCATGACTTTGCCTTAGAAATAGTGTTAGCAAAAGATGTAATTGTCATTCTCCTGGGCTGCATCAAATCTTATTTAAGGATGGATCTCCTCTCAATTTCTCTTAGAGGCACTTTACCCTAGAGAGAACCAATCCATTATTGGAAGGAGATGCTCTGACCCCATTAGCTGGGCAGATGTGTGCTTGAACCAGAGACCTCTGAGCATCCTCAACCCAAGATGAGCTAGCTCAGGCGATGGTGTGTGGAAGGGATGCATCCTCAGAGATCCCTTTGCATCCTGCTCTGTACCAGGCAAGTGCTGAATGCACACTGCAAGAGGCACCTGAGAGTGTGATCACTGCGATCACGGTGATCACTGTGTCCAGCAGTTCATTGAAATGAGTGAATGTAAGGGTATGCAGACAAATATAAAATCCTGGGAAGTATAACTTTGGATGCATGCTATGTTTAAAAAAAAAAAGCATTGGAGAGAAATTCCTTGTGATTTATAATCCTCATATTGGCATGGACAAAAAAATCAGTGTGTTATATTGAATTTTTTTAAAAGACTGCTCTGTTCCAAGCTTGCTTCATGCATGTTTGACTCTGCCCCTCTGAGAATATCAGAAAATGCATAATACGAGCATTTGCAACCTTCAAAAGTGGAAATGTCATAATTTAGTCTTAGTTAGTCAGTTGTGGTCCTGACTCTAATGAAAGTGCTGTTGTCCAATATGCTTTGCTCTACATTGATTTTTCTTCTATCAGCTGGGAGTTCTGGTAAAAGAACAATAGATCTAATAATATCAGTAAAGCAAAGAAAGTAAGGAACAGCAAGCTCTTCAGTATATACAGGTCAAGCCACAATCAATTTCCAGATTTGAAATTATATTTTTAAAATGTGTGTTTAATACAAGATGTTGTTCTAAGTCTATCAAGTCAAAGCTTGTATAGTTTCAAGTTCCTGAATGACTGCTTTATCAAGTAGCCCAGACTTAGGCCCCAGAGGTTAAGCAATAAATGAGAAACAAAAATAACTTAAAAGTTTCTGCAGCTAGTTGAACCCAGCAACAGCTCCTTAAACTGCTTTTACATTCCTACAGTCAGACATACCATAAAGCCACAAGATACATTGAAAAGCTATGAATTTGCTAAGTAGGATTTCACTTCCTCTTCTTGTTAGAGGCCATTAATTTTATTAGATGTTAGCAAAATACTTGCAAACAGAAAATATGAAGGATTATGAAAAGTGCCCTTTATTTTCACCCTAATAATTAACATGCAACTAGGAACAGGATAACAGAAAGTAATTAATGAAGTGATGTTAGTTCCAAAATCTTAGTGATAATTTTGCAGTAGGTTTCATACAGACCAGCTGAAATGAAATATAATTGTGCAAGGAGGGCATCATATAGATTAGATGAAAACTTGCACGTATGTCTTTAGTAGATAAGCTGAATCAGTTACAAACTTTAAAATCATACTCTGGACCCACTGAAAAAGCAAGAATCCAGAGTGGTACAAACTTTCTTTACTTCTTTTTACCTATTTACAAACTCAAGTGATTCTTCTGGTTTGAGATGACAGTTCTTTTATTTGAATATTGTTGGAATAAAAAACCCAACACTTTTAAAAATGTTTAGCAAAAACTCACTTGGAACTATGATTGTATGACCACAAAATACAGACACTGGCTGACAGATAAATTGCACATCTGCAACTTCAGCAATATAACTTGAGACCTTTTAGATCAGACATGAAGTCTCATCACCAAATGAAAATAACATCTTTCAGCTATAGCAGGGTGTATAACGTTACGATATTCTCATTTGCAGGGCAATGACCGTAGGTAACGGTGCAAGAGACTTCATGGTGAAAAGACAACTGCAAGTCTGTCTCCTCAAGGAGAGTTTAACTTCTCGTGATAGATTTCCTATAGAAAGAATGGAATTAGGGTAAAGTACAAAATTCAACAAACACTGAATTAGTCTCTGTCTCAATTAAGACCAGCTGCTCCTGAATGAAGATGCTGGAAAAGCACCTTA